>VZTI01004790.1:157870-195235 GCA_013397865.1 Struthidea cinerea
TTTTTTTGAACATCAGAAAACATTCAGTTCAGGGATCTCAGTAAAGGACCTGTGTAGGTTTCATAATGGCACCTTTGTGAAAGCAAACAAGCACTTTTCTGTCTGTGATACATATTTTGTTCAGTAAACAAAATATGCAGTAAACAATCAAATCACACTTTTCTCACTAATTACCCGTATGGAGAATAAAACAGTTAATTATTTTATAATAAGTTTATTAAAATCATGGTTTGTTTCACCACTAGATACAATGGGGACTCTTGTCCTGATTGTCTTCTTAGTACACTCCTTGCAGAAGGAAAATTAATGAATGAAATGAACATCAGCTCTGAACAGCCTCCCAGCAAATGAAGTTCAGGCACACCTCATTTTGAAATCCCTTGATGACAAGTTCTCATTCTCATTTGAATCCGTCTGTGGTTGCTGTCCTTGAGAACTGAGATTGGTCTGAGTATGGCACTCCAGCAAGAAGTACCCATGAAGGTTATGACACCAATTTACCCAAAGGTGAGTTACACCTCCTGGATGTTACTAATCTTATTGTGAAATTGCAAAAATTATTCCAGTGATGCTAAGCTTTAGGTTAAGAAAAAAACCAAAAATCTGTAGTTAACTTTTTCCCTTTTTACAGGTTTGGGGGCCAATCTTTCTGAGTTTATCAACGGTACTCTAGTCAAAATTAAGATACATTTGTGAACCTATTACCTCTCAAAGTGCACAGCGCTTTTCTTTCTTTTTTTTCCTCATAACCTACAGATGAATAAAAAATTGTCATTACATAGATATGTAATAAATTTCTACACAGCAGTATACATTCTATAAAAGTATTCATTTGCATACATCAGCCTGAACTTGATCAGCTAGTGCCAGTGAAAGGCAACTCTGAAATGATTAGAGGAACTCCTCTGCTCAATATAGGAGCGAGACTTGAAAAGAGATTTGAACTGAGTATTTCAAAAGATATGGAGGATATTGTTCAGTCACTCATTTTATAACTATATCTCAAAGTCATGAATCCATATCTTTCATAGACATCTACAGTCAATTCCATTTGGTGCTGTTTTGCTTTCTCTACATCCTTACTTCTTTGCCAATATATAGAAGATGACTACACCTTCCATAGTTTAAACACATATGCTAGTACTAGCCGAAGAAAATCTTACACTTTATCTGACAGTTAAATTAATAAGAAATTTTTAATTTACAAAATTAATGAAAATGTATGATTTTCAGTAAAAATTTCTTGATTACCTTTTCAGTCTTGAGTAATTCTTTTTTTCTGGAAAACCAGGATGGTTGAGATTGAGGAAGCAGAAATTAAACAGAAAGTCACTTAGCCCAAGGTAGCTGATTGCTAAGGGATGATGATGATGTCCACCAGTGATGTCAGAAAACCAAATTCTGCTCTGAGTCACTGAAAGTCCTTGTTCTCTCAACAAGTGAGAATGACGTCCCTTTTGCAGTTGCAAGGAGAATACTATTTGGTAAAACAATAAAGTTTCATTGAGCAAAGGTTTTTTTCTGGGTATTTTTATTATGGATAGTCTGGCACATCTAATCTTCTCAACTCTGGATTCTTATACTGGGATAAAAAAAATAGTGAGCTAAATTGAAAAAAGGACGAAGAATCTTCTAAAAACAACCACTGGCTGATGAACTACAGAGGGCTAATTTCAGACATAGTTTGAAGTTTACTTTTAGAAAAAAAAAATCAAATCACACTTGTTGCTTTTGCCAGACTAAACTAGGATGAAAGCCTACTTTGTAAAGCACTTTTACAAGATTTTTTGGCACTGTGGTATTGGCTAGTAACTGATTTAAAGCAAAGGGATAAGAGTATGGCTAAAAAAGCATCTCTAAAGCCAAAAATATTTTTTGCCTCAAATAATATTTTTTGGCTCAAATTTTATCTAATTTAGTCTTGCCACAGCAAAATCAGAAAGTAGGTATGAAATTATATTCTATTGTTGAGGTGACTGAGCCAGCCATTGTGATGGCTGAGGGGCCAAGGAGCCCTGAAATTGCAGAGACCTGCTGGTGGACCAATACCACGGTCTAAAAGCACCTCCAGGCTTAAGGTGAGAAAGGAAAGGCCTCTCCCGTCAGGCTCTGTGGTGCCATGCGGACTTGGTCTGTCTGATTGACTTGTTACCCTACACACCCCCAGAGCTTCCCCACTGGGTCCCTTCCTTAGTCCCCCCTTTGCACCGCCCCTGTGCCCTCAGATCATTGGTCTCTGGTGCTCCCGCCTCTCCCGTACAAAACCCTGGACATTGCGTGGTCTGCTGTTTCGCCTCTGGTTTCGTTTGTGGCAGGAGGCGATAAACCTCATCCCTGGAATGCCATATGGGAGGGCCCTCCTGACTCTTTTACCTCTGGTAACGCTGAGCTACCCAGCTCGAGTGTGTGTGAGAGTCTGCGCCAGCAGCGGCACGGGTGAAAGGAGTCAGCTTGCTGGAGTGCTATACTGCACCCACCGGAATGTTCCCTGGCCAGCGACGTTTCAGGGAAACGCAGCTAACCCTTCATGGACCCCACACGCTGTGTTATGCTATCAGTCCTGAATATGGCTGAGCATCTAGTCCATTACGTTCTGAGTTTAGCAACAAAGAGATGAGGCAAGAGTTTTCCAATGTCCTTCTTTTTGAATACATACAATTATTCATATCTTTGTTTTCTTTTTAATTTTTTTACATACTCTTCTGTCAGACTAAGTAGTTCATTCTTTGAATAACAAAAGGAGCTGTGATTTTTTCTATAGATTAGAAAAATTTTTATTTGATGTGTGTCCCTTCCTTCAAAAAGAATAAATTACATTTATCCTTCAAATGTAATGATTATTCCAGTACAATGATTCAAACAAAGACTCTCCCTGTAGTTTTTCAAATAATTTTCTCTTTGGGAGTATTTCAGGAAAACTGCTTTAAAATCTTCCCTTGCTCTTCTTTTCCTCTATCTAGAGTGCAACAGGGTTTTCAGAGGATATAGTCATCTAAATTAGGGACCTGACACTGAATACAGGATAGGGGATATAGAACATCAGCAAGAGAAATAGAAGGCCATTAATCTAGCTCAAATCAAATTATTGAGAAGTCTGCGTGAAAGTGTAACATTCTACAAAGAAATTTGGAAAGAAAATTTATACAAGTACCATAAGTAGTAAGAATTGTGACTTTCCATTTAGCATTTCTTCTGCCATCTACATTGTGTGAGTAGCTGTGAGAATTTGAGTTTGCAGTCTGAGCTGTAACCTCATCACCACTATAATTTGTGTTCTGCGCTTAGATTCAATTTTGCATCTAGAAAACTAGATGTTTTTGCAAATTTAAGAATGTTTGAATCTAAAGAAGAATAAGTTTTTCAAAGACATAGGTTTTTAAAATAAATTCCAGCAGAGAAATCAGTAGTTTAATCTTGGACTCTCCAGCTTTAATACAAATATAAACCAGTGCACAACATGGAGTGATCTCTCTGCCAGATGCAGGAAGAAATGAGAGATTAATCCTCATTTAAATCAATGAAATTGTTTTATCAAGAACTTGAGGATTAGATAATAACATCAATTTTATTCTCTAATCCTGAAATTATTAGGATTGCAGAACCTAGTGAGAAAACTTGTCCCCAAATTGGAATGTTAAAAAGATTTTCTAAGGTCTTACTAATACCTAACTGATTAACTAACATCTATCTGAATCTTCCCATCACACGCTGAATGCTTCACTTTTTAGTTTACCCTTTGTAGACAGGAAGAGGAAGTCAGACGCGTCATTGAAAAAAAATAAAAGAGTACTTGGTCATCTAACTACTCTTTACTAGATATTTTTCTTGACCTATTCAACTTCTTCCTGCAGTTCTTCATAAGTCTAACTTGTAAGCCATTCCTCATTCTTGTTTCTCTTTTGTGCTTTTCCCAGTTTACCTACTTGTTGTTATAAAATCATATCCCACTCTTAAGAGTCCTTCTGATTTATAGTCTCATTCTGTACTAATATTACCAATATTAATAATGTCCTACTTAATATTATTTCCTTCCTCTCTTTAGAAATCCGTTTTATGGAAGCCTATCTTCCTGGCTAAAGTGTGCGTTTTTAATCTGTTGCTATGCTTTTGCTCCACTTTCACATTAATTGGCACAGAATAATTGACTTGATACTTTTTGATGGTTTCACATATATACCATGTTTCCAAGTTTCCTTCCCTTTAGTCAGACGCATCTTTCACACAGCACAGCCTGAGTTCTCTCAGCATTTGTAAATATGCTTCAGCATTGTCCTCAATATTGGTAGATTGTGACTATTTACAATGCTTATCAGAAGGCATTCTTCTTTTACCAGAAGGCCATGTCCTTCAGGTATTAGATGTCTGAAATAAGGTGCATCAGTCTTATTCTCTCTATGATACTACTTTGTTCTATTCACCTTTTTATCGTTCTTAAAGGCTTTTAACAGGTCTGCTTTTCTCTTCCTCCTGAGCTACAGAGAAAGCATAAATATTTTCATCCTACAGTAAAAAGCTTTATTTTCTCCCTACCTGTCTTTTTGTATCTCCGATTTAGGCCATCAGGTCTCTGAGAGGCCAATTAAGCTTTGTTTGTGCATTAAGATTTCTAGTCATTGTTGTTTGTTCTTGATACACTTTGCAATAGTGTATAGATCTCTAATATATTTGGTAAGTTCCCCTATTATTCTCTTTCCTATGAGCTATCCAATAATGTCAAAAATATTATCTTCGTCTGATGCAGCTAAAATTCCTCTTATGTGGTTCTATCTTTTGATCTTTGCAGTATTTTATTGCAAATTTTAATCATAAATCTCTTTATTTGGATTGTTACTGCAATCCTCTACACACCAGTCTCGTTGGAACAGGTCAAACTCAAAAATATTACTCTTTTATGACAGCAATATGTATATGTGCTTAAGCATACCTATATTCCTATTTATATAATTTTCAGAGATATTAATTAGTAGCTTGCATAAATTTTAGTTTTTCTAGGGATATTTCTTAATTACTTTTTAGTCACTCTAGCTCCTTTAAGAAAGACTTACCTAATGAAGCAGGAATATAGTCTCTACTCAGGCTTACAAATATGTATGACATTCATAAATTTGGTTTGATATTTGAATATCTTAAATATAAAAATTATCTTTCATAATTCAGTATGTCTTTTGAACATTTAGTATTTGAAAGTATTACATTTGTCTGAACTTTTGTTCATTTTTTACCTTAAAACTTACAATTTATATCTTGTCTTTATCATCCTTCATCTCCGCATTATTTCTGTGCTTTTGTGTAGACTCTGTACAATTCTGTTTCTGTAGTAAATTAACTCTGGAAAAAATAATGGGTTTGCTTTCATTAGAACAGGGTGAATGTTGAAAAACATTTTCTACAGATACTCAATTTTGCATAGAAGTTTTATTTGACTGTACTTCTGCTTGTTCCCCACAAGTATTCCTGGAAAATCTTGGCACTCATAAAATAATCCATCACAAAACCCAAATATTAACTGAGTATGGGATGCACAGATTTTATAAAGAGTAAGAGTGCAGTGATGTAGTAGTGAGATACTGCAGACAACTGAGAACCATTGACATCCCTTCTGCCAGGACCCTGAGGGCACTGATGGGTCTGACTGCCTCTTGCCAGCTTCCTTAGGCCAAGGATCCCATGTCATCCCCCCGGAGCCATCATCCCCTACCCCAATGATTCCCCAGCAGGGACTGTCTCCAGCTCACCACAGCCCTGCCCTGCCCACCCCTGGGATTCGTTGAGCTGGGCTGTCAGCCCATTCTGGCCTCATCCCATCACCATCTCCAGGGAGGTGCCCATCCTAAGTATGGGGGCTGCTCTTGGTGTCCCCTGATGTTCTGCTTGCGGCTGGGAGAGGGTTGGGACAAGGCTAGGCCTGGGCTGCCTCGTGGAGATCCCTATGGAGGCCCACAGAGAGCCTCAAGTGTTGTCTAAAGCTCTGGACTGGGGCTGTGCAGATGCTTTGAATTTCAGGATTCAGCTTTTGTGCTGCTCCAGTCACTGTGCTGGTACTTACCTGTTTGCATATACACTCTGACAGTGTGATGAACAGAGCTACATCTTCCTAAGGCTAGAGAAAAAATACGTTTATGTGAAGGAAATTATTTCAGTCCTCAGGCTCTAAGCATGCCAATTTTGAAGAAAACTTCTTTTTCATGGATTTTCTAAACCACAAGGCATCCATGCTAAGGATCTGCTATCTGAATGAGAGGTTGATGCAGACAGATTTCTGGACAGCCCCAAAAGTACTTCAAGACCACTTCAATTCTTCTGCACAGTCTTGAAGAGCAGCCTGGTCTGTGGCATTTTAATGTGGCTGTTCCTGTAATTCCAAACACAAGCTGTGAACAGCATCTCTAACGTTAGCTTCTAGAAAGCTAATAAAGAAGACCATGAAGATTTTTTTCAGCAGCAGAGCTAACTTGTGCAGCAGGTCCATAGTTTTAGCATTAGCACTGTTACAGGTGGTCCTAATTTTGCATGAACAGACTGATTTAAAGCAATTTCTGCTTCCTTAGACCTTTGAAAGTTTCCTTTCACATTGGATATGAGAGTGAATTATTTTTCCAACCCTTTTGCAAAAAACATAATGAAGACCACACAAACAAAAATTGGAAGAGATGGAAGGAGGGGATGAAACTGCTGTTTGAGTTTTCTTTTTCATGACAACTTTATAGGAGCAGAGATTTTCTGTCTTGTCTCTGTCTCACTTAATAAGGAGGAGAAGCAGCAGCCAGAGAGAAAAAAATTGCTGGAGAGGAACTGCACTGACCGCTTTCTTCTAATAGAGCAGTTTGGAAGCAGGAGTCAGCAGTACATGCAGACATGCATAATATGCTCCTTTGCCTTTCCAAGAATTCAGGAGGAGCTGTAGCTGGAGACTTGTGCAGGTCCCAGTATGAAGACCAATTTGCATGGCCAAAGGCAAGTTTAAACGGAAGGCAACACACTCAAACCCACTTGTCAAATGAATAATCTGTTTTTCATTGTCACATGTGCATCCCATTCCACTTGCCCATTCCCACAATGACTCTTTCATGTTGCAATCTTTCTACTGCAAACTGACCTTGGGATTTAACCCTTTACCCACTAACATTACACTGTCTCCTGTCACCCTTGTTCTCTTTCTTTATAGTAAGTTTTCATTGTGATAGAATAACTGTGTTTCCTTAATGAACCAGTTACAGTATCAGCATGGGTTCTATTTGGAAATTCTGTATACTATGTGGAGGAAGTGCTACATCCTTCAGAATTTAAGATGAAATTTCTTGTTTCCCAGAAGTAGATTAAGCTCACACTTGCTTTGTGATTGTTTCCAAGCCTTCCTGCATTCCAGCTGTTGGGTCTCAGAGCACATCGTGCTTTTAGGAATTTGGCTGGAAAAGCTGCAGAGTTCAGCTGTCTGAGTCCAAGTTTGAGTTCCTGTCTTGAGGATAGGAACTCCTGTGAAGAAAGCTGGAAACAAGGCCCTGCCCCTCCTTTCCTTTCAGAGCTGCTTGTAAACTGAGACTTAACACTGCCCCAACCTGTGCTACACTGCAGCTGTGTAGAAGCTCTATCTGTGCCTGGGCTTGTGCCTCTGTGAATCTGATCCAGACTCAGTGGTCTGACTTCCTGGCTTGGCCTTGGA
Organism: Struthidea cinerea; assembly: GCA_013397865.1. Classification (NCBI taxonomy): domain Eukaryota; kingdom Metazoa; phylum Chordata; class Aves; order Passeriformes; family Corcoracidae; genus Struthidea; species Struthidea cinerea. Next base: position 165,531 of record VZTI01004790.1, read on the forward strand.
CCCATGTCACTGCGGCAGACTTGCTGATCAGTCTCTGAACTCCATTCTGACCCAGACGAGATGCTGTTTTGTCAGAGAGGTCACTGTTCCCATCTGTTCTGTTCAACTCACAGCTCACCTTCCCCTGCAGTGCAGGACTATACTTTCTATCTTCTAAAGCAGAAATAGGATGAAGATTCCTTCCTGTGACTTCTACATGGGTTTAAATGTATTTCTGAAAGTGATATGCTATCAGTTCATCAAGCAAAATGTCCACTACCTTCAGTTCTTTTCTGTATAACAGCCATTTAATTAAGCAATAATAAATCCATTAGAACTTAGTGAAAACAAGCCCTCCATTGTGGGCCCCTTTATTTTAGCAAATGAAAATGTTATTGTTAGAAGAATATCAGTCTGGAGAGGTGCACCTAAGTAATTAGTGGGAGCTTAGTATTTTAGAAAGGAGCAGGTGCAATTCGGTGAAAAAGAAAAAAAGATGTTTTCTGTCATATCACAAGCAGTATGGTTAATGACAAAATATGATTTTTAAGTGTGACCTTTTTTGTTATGTTTTCAGTGTCCAGTTTCCCAATATCTAAAGGTTTTTGTTCTACAACAGGAAAGAATTATCCCAAGTACTTTCCTGAAGTCCAAAAAAATTAGAGCTGCCTCATTTCACGTGTCTAGAGAATCCTTTATCTCATCAAATCATCTCATCTGAGAAAGCACCTTATCAGATATTAGTCCTCCAGAGCACAGTTCTGCTTGTTCACGAGCTATTAAAAATACAACAAGGTTCTTATACTTCACCCAATCATGTTTAAGAAATCTTAACCACTTTAATAATTCTGGGAGGCACTATGAAAAAGCAAAGACTCAGAGGTGGAATGAAGAAAGCTTGCGTAAAGGCATGAAAACCAGAAGAGTTGCAATCTTTGCAAAGTCAATATCATTATTCTATTGCAGGGTTATGCCATTAAATAACTTCTAGTACAGATGTACTTAATATTTAGTTATCATGAAAGCTAATTTTATTGTTGATTTTGAATTTATTTCTGCTTGGGAGTGACTTACATGTTTGGAAAATATTTATTTCTTATACTTTCAAAATCAGTGATGCTTGAGAATATCTTGCAGTGTTTTATAAGATTTCCGAAAACCTCAAGGTTGGAGTTGTCCCTGTGGCTCTAAGAACTGCATGGGAGAAAACACTTCTGTCACCATTGCACATTCTGGCCTAAATTGTCCACAACAAAAATGTTAAACCTGTCTGTACCGTCACAACAGTTTCTGAATTTCAGTTATGAATTTAGATTGCTCTCCATCATTCTGTTTAGTACTGATTAGAATCTCTCCTTTACCTGTCATGTTAAATGTTATTGATCTGTGGAATTTCTTGAAAAAGTGCTTCATGATCCTTCCTCCAGAGAAACCGTCTTTGAATAAATACAGAACAATCAATAATGAATATTGGAAGAAGATAGCTAAACAGAGGCAGACAATCATGTAGGTGCCTGACTGGTGTTCTGAGACATGAAGCATCCAGTTATGGCTCCTGGTTGAGCAGCAGATTTCAAATCTAATCTTGTAAAAATGGATTTTCTCATCTGCAAGGTGAAGACAACAATAATTGTCCAGCTCACAGAGCAATAAAGCTGATTACTACAATCACAACAGGTATTTCGTTTTGTTTGGTTTTGTTTGTTTTGTTGGGGGTTTTTTTGTTCCTGTCATTCTCTTTTGCATCACCTACTTTACCCCGTTATTTACATGAGGGCACTGAGAAGAGAAGCAATGACATCAGTCCAGATGTGAAAAATAATAAATTAGTCATGATTGAAACCACCTATGGATAACTGAAATTATTGACCAGCAGTCGTTGCCTGACCTGTATCCATCAAAATGTCAAACCATGTAGAGGCAGACAGCAGGTGTGCACCCTAGAAAGAGTAAGGAAGGACTGCATAAATCTCTGGTGCTGTTCCATGCTGCTTCAGGTAATTTTGACATAGGATAAATTACAGTACTGTTCACTCACAAAAAAATATTATTAAAAGTAGCACCAGCACTTGCTTATTTGTTTTTGAAGTACCTATCATATCAGTTAATAGATTAACTATCCTCTCATTCTATTGAAAATAGTTTTGAATAAATGAGTTTTTCTGACATACATTCTTCTGCAACCTCTTACCATTGAATAGTTCTGTAAAATTTAAACATAAATACTACTGAATAAAGAATTTTTAACATACCTTAAAAATGACAGTGACACCCATATCCCAAAAGTGTAAAGAATGGCTCAAAATATAATTTACATTGACTTTTTTTTCTGTAAATGCATTTTATAAATTATTCCTGCAATAATCTACTTACATTTGTGATGTTAGTTGGTTTGATCTGTATTGTACTCCCAACATTAGTGTTAGTAGCGCAAAATATTGATATCTATAGGTCATAATGTTAGCTTTCTACCTTCATGAAAAAAATATTGAAAAAATACCGAATAGCTCAGGCTTAACTACTTCCTTATAGTCTTTTGCTAACTCAAAATACAATTGCCAGAGATTAGATAAAGTCCTGTTTTTTTCCAGATGTTTCTTACCTCTGCAATATTAATAGCAGAATTTATTTCCATCTGCTCTGCAAGTAACAAGCATTCACAAAGTTCTTTCATCTACCATCTTAGAATATAGAGTCTTAAATTTATGAATTTTCAAGGATCTTGCTGATGTTCGAGTGCCTTATTTGAGACCACGCAATTCAACAGAAAATTTTCCTTTAGCTTGAGTGAAGTAGGTCTCACAGATCTTGTCTTGTTTACTATCATCCCTGACACACACTAGAATAAATTTATGTAGAAAGGAAGAGAATTTTCATCTTTTTGAGGTTTTTCATTTGGTTAGGTCTGGAATAAGAGAGTTAAACTATAGGAGATCCATGGGAATTTTTGAGATGTGGAAAGGAGAATACCATTAAAATTCTAGTTCTGCCTATTCTTGGAGCATGTCCATCTTCTTGAATTTATAAATCTGACTTCATTGGATTAACCACCCTTGAAAACAAATTTTTAAAAATTTCCAGTTACTGTAGTTTACCTGAGCCAGCAAGTAAAGTACTAGGTAACGCTCATGCCTCCCCCACTACCTCCATCCCCAGAGGGATGGGGAGGAGAATCAGAAAAATTAAGACCAGTGAGTTAAGATAAAAACTTTTTCATAACAGGAAAAAAAAATGAAAAAGAAAAAGAAGGAGGGGAATAAAACTCAAAGAAAAAAAGTAAGGGGCAATACAATACCCAGCCCATCCCCCAGCAGCAGTCAGCCCCTACTGGGCAAATCTTCCCAGTTTATATACTGGGCATGATGCTCTTTGATATGGAATATCCCTTTGGCCAGTTGCAGTCAGCTGTCCTGGCTGTGCTCTCTCCCAGCTTCTTGTGCACCTGCTTGTTGGCAGAGCATGGGAAACTGAAAAGTCCTTGACTTAGGGCAAGCACTGCACAGCAACAACTAAAACATCAGTGTGATATCAACATTATTCTCCCACTAAATACAAAACGCAACACTTTTTCAGCTACTAGGAGGAAAATTAACTCTATCCCATCTGAAAGCAGGACACTAATTCTAATATACTTGTGCATAGAATATTGTTTTAATTCTCTGCTTTTATATTTTTAGTTTTATTTTATTATTCTACATTTTATATTTTCTACTTTTATATTTTAGCCTGATATTCTTGTATCAAGACAATGGAAAGATGGTTGGACAGACAGTGAAAAAATAAAATTAATGTTACCTCAACTTGGTCTTTTATAGCTATTTAAAAACAAGTCTCTATAAAAATAAATATTGAATATTGACCAGTAGAGGTACCATACTCTAGGCAAATTATATTATTAAATTTAATTCCCAGTAAATGTAATATTTTCCATATTTTAAACCATGTTCCTTTAATACCAGTAATTAGAGACTGAAAATAACTGACACAATTTCAGTTACTTAAAAGCCATTTTGAGAACAAAATATGATATGATTGGGAAGATTGCATTTATGTTTTTGACCTGTGTTGGTCTTGTTTTCACTCCTTCATGAGTAACTGGACATCACTCTTGTATTCACAGAGAGTGCATTGGAAGTTTCTTGAATTTTTGCTTGACTTAGCTTGGTATGAAAATCTCATTGTATAGCCTTGGTTAGTCCTCTGCTTATAAATTTGTAGTCATCTAGTGAGGGTGCAGAACCAACATTAGGCTTACGTGATCTGTTGCATGCTGTGAATAGCAAATACCAAACAGTGAATACACAAAGCCAGCAGTTTACAAATAAGCTCCAGTGAAAATTATTCTTTTGTATTTCTCAATGAGTACCTCTGCGTGTCAAAGATAATAGAATAAAAAGGCTCCAAATCAGCTCATGAATGATGGAATAACATGATTATAATTGAATAAGAAAAATTAATACTAGATAAGACTGATATTAAATGCTTTAAACATTCCTAGTTACCTTCTTCAGACCTACAAATCAAAGATGGTTTCAGTCTGTCACCTCCACGCTCTCTAACTGTAGTCTTCTATTTCATCCAGTCTGAAGTAAGGCTGAAGTAATCAGAATACTCTTGCTTTCAGTTGGCCTGAGTGATAGAGTGGCATACAGGAGAATTTAGTAAATCTCATGGGGATTCCCACTCTTACAGATTTTTTTTCTCAGGAGCTATGATCAAATAAGTCTTACACTTTATTACAGGGGATGGAGTGGAACAAAGAATAATTTTGTGTGAAAAATAACCTAAAGCCCTGTCTATTAGCCAAAAGGAATGGATGAACCAAAGAATGTATCAAAGGTGGAACAGATTTAAGTAAGAAACAGAGCAGAGGACAGGCGCCCACGGGAAGAACTTGGGCAGAAATGGATTCAAGAAACAATGTCTCTGAGATTAATTAGGACTAAAGCAGCAACAAAGAGTGCTAGCAAGTGTAGCAAACTAAATGTTTTAATAATGTGGTTGAGCAAAACACAAAAAGCTAAAAACACAGGGTGTTCTTTCTAATTTAGTATAAAATCTATATGAATATGTACAAAGCCCTGACCTCTCCAATGACCATACAGATTGGTGTTCATTTTGTTTCTTAAGGGTCTGCTTATCTTCCATCCTTCAGCTGCTGTTCTCTTGATATTTCCTAGTTTCTGTTTCCCATCTATAACAGGTCTTTAATTTATAAACCAGGTTATTAAATGTGGAGTAGCTAAAGGTAAATCTCATGCCTGGTAGTACCTGACCTGCCTCTTTAAGTTTGTAAATAAGCCATTGCCCCTGCTCTGAAAGGACTTTCTGCTTGAATTAGCCATCTTGTAATCTGCAGGAAAACACAACTATAATAATCAGGCAAGCAAGTAGACCATATAATATTAATAAACTATTACAGACATCTCACACATTCTTCACACTTGGCTGTCTAAACAAATCAATACAAAAGGAAAGCTCTAGTTAAGGCTGGGATAAAAATCTAGTGCTTTATCTTTAAAGCAAGTCAAAACATAACAATTCAACTTTATTATGTATACTGTGGTTTGTACAGATTGCATCCCAAAGGCTTTACGGAGGTAGAGAATACTCTTCCAGGGTAAGATAACAATATTAACGATGGAAAGAGAGAAATTATATCCACCGTCACATCCCTCTATCAGTGGTGTAAATTGAAACTAGCACTACTGAAATCAATATGCTTTATGCTGATACAGAATTGCTGAGAGATTAGAATCAGGCCCCAGTTAAGTAGCAGAGAAACAATTTCTTTTCAGTTGTGAATAGCGATGGAATGGTAAGTCAATGAAGCAGAGACAGGGATGGTGGTTTTCAGGTAGCATGAAACTTAAGCGAGGAAAGAAAACAAAAAGAAGCAGCAAAGCAATATGGGTGAAGTCTATCAGTGTTTTTAAATTTAAGAGGAACATGTGGAAATGCTAAATAAAACAATTGCTGGAAGAATATATGCGATTGTTCTCACTGTCTTGCTGTGGAACTCAATGGGTGTTATTCATCAGCTTCCAATATTAACTTTGTATCACAAACTATGAACATGTTGCTGGAGTACAGAGAATGCTTTAGGCAGCAGAAACAGAAATAAACAAATGAGATGAAGTGGTTTACTGAAAGACAAGACAAAATTATGGAGGCATATTTCTTCATTAGATAAGAGCAATAGTAAACTTCTCAGTTCTGTGGGTTTTCTTTATCAGAAAACGGCAAGCAACAAAAAGAAAAAAAGGAATATTTTTCATGATCTCCAAAAGAGCAGGGTGATCTTAGAAGGTTGGAGGTTGAAGTAGCACCACATTCTCTTAGCAGCTGGCAGATTTCTTGCTAATACCCACATAATCTCGTATGCAGCCCTCTATTCTGACGTGGCCACCAGAAGGTATCCGTCAGGCCTGATGCCAGATTCTGCTTCACCACATAGTATTTAGGCATTCAAATACAAACCACAAACAAATACCAAGCATCCTCCCCTGCCAGCCTGCCACACACATCCACAGAACCCCACCCCAAATAAAATCTCAAGCTACCTATAGAATAATGTGAACTTTGGTAAGTTTGTTCTCTATCTGGAGATATGACACAATTGAAATACGTCTGTCTGACAAATCTAAGAAGCACCCCTTAAACAAGACAGAGAAATTTCCAGACTTGTGTATATTTAAGATTTTTTTTTCAATGGTAATTTCTTCTCTGTTTAGACAGTAGCTAGTTTTAAATTTCAGGTTAGTTGATTATTCCTATAGCCATTGACCAAGGAAAAAATATATCGAATGACAATAAAGTTGTTCATATTTTTTTTTCTTTCAAGAATTTCATGTTACTTTTTTTCTTGTGAGCTTAGAAGTACTCTTTTTTCCTTTTTCAAGGTGGAAAGGACATTCTAAGATAGTCTTAAAAGTCAACAACTAACGATCATGCTTTTTGCACAGTATCTACCACTCTAGCAGTGTGCTAAGCCTGTCTCTGATGAGCTTATGATTCTAAAAAGTCCAAGCAACATTCCCTTAAGAAAGAATGCATTTGAGAGATCAATACTTTTGACTGTTGGCCTTGTTGAACAAAGATCAATGCATGTACAAAATCAGCCCAGCAGATGTGACTGTGAAGACTACCAGGCCCCAGAGGGAGGAATGCCTAATGGGGACAGCTATCTGTATAGCTCTAAAGTGTGCCATTAAGCACTGCATGTCACTTGGCTCATGTAGGGGTTGGGATACCTCAAGCTGTGCAGTGGTAATCTATGTTGTGTTTTAGCCAATTTGTGCTGCTCATGGGAAGTTAGGGGTACTTTAGCTATTAGATCCTTTATTCCTTGTCCAACATGGGGCATTAATCAAGTGAAGATGACAGCTATGCCCAGCTCAGAGAATTCTCCTGGCAGCCCCCAGGCACCCTGTAGAGAAAGCACTAATGTATGACAAATCCTTGGCAGATTTGGCACCTGGAGGTTGTTGCCTGGCCTGTTTTCTTATGTAGTTGGTATTTGTCAGCTTTTCTGATGGATTTAGCGATGCTATTTAATTTCACTGCGTAAGGGAGACAGAAATCCATTAGCATTCGAGGCCTGTCAATGAAGATTGTGTAACTAGCTAATAGAAACTGCAAATGTGCCAGATTGCTCAGCAGAAACTGAAGGGGCAGGAGACTGCAGGTAATAGGTTGAATGAAATTTACTCTCTTTATTTTTCATAAAAAGATTTTCCTTTCAGGAAAACTCACAAAAGGCAAAAACTTCTCCACAGCAATCATTGAAAACATAGGGAAAGGTAAAGCTGAAATAGAGCAAATTATAAAATAAAAAAGATATAAACAAACTGGATCCTCAAAGGGAACTTAGTCATCAAACTACCTTTTGAAAAGCCAAAAAAGCCCAATATGTCAAAACCCTGAAAAGGCTTTCCTCAGCACCTGCATTTCTGCTGAATTGTGTAACACCTAAGACCTGAAATAAATTGTGTCCTGGAAAAATGTACAAAGCAGGTATTTCCCTGCTACAGTCAAGCTAGTAATAACACTGAGAGAACATCTGATGATGTGTGAAGAGCAGTTGGTTTTGCCCAGCTTGTTTTCCTTGTTTTTTGAGAGCAAAATTCTAACTTCTCCATATATGGCATGAAGGAAGGATTTCAGCTGGGCTCTTCCACTTTTTCAAGAAAGATCTTTAATAATTAAACAGCTGGAATCCTGAGCTATATGTCTTTTTTCTATTTCTTCCCCAGCGAAACAATTCTGCTTTGTGCAAATTATTTAAGTGTTCATTAGACCAATAGTGGTAAAAAGAAAATACCAACTGCATGATTTGGCAGCATTCATGTGGGAGAGTGAGGTTCAGATCCTTTCTCTGGTGGTCATTCCATCTGTTAGAGAAAGCAAAGCAGCTTGAGTGGGACAAAGTTCTTCTCCTAGAAGAACCAACATGAAGAAAGCAAAAGATACAACAAACATGTTGTGTGAAAGAATTAGGACACCGTAACACAGTGGTCTAGATACAGCTCACTGTTGCATGGTTGGAATTCCTGTGTTAAAGAAAAAAGAAAGAAAACATTTTTATAGATTTCATTCTGCTTACACAGGGTAATGGGATAAATTAAAAAAAAAAAGATGAACAGAAATAAGAGCCCTGCCATATTGGAAAAAGGTCTAATATGATATTCTCTGTCAGACAAATCACAATACAGTCCTGTTTTCTTTTTTTTTAGGGAGAGGAGGTCTGGAATGAAAGTGTTGGTGGGAGCAGCTGATAATGCAAGAGACCCTTAACCTTGAAACTTTTCCAAATAATTTGCTTTTCACCCTTGGCTGCTCAACATTAGTGCAGTACAATTATGAAGATGTAAACACCACAAGGACACCTGGCACACAGCCTGTCACAATGAGTTAAACTTGAGTATTCGATTCCCTGAGCAACCATGGAAAGAGAATGAGCCACCTCATCAGGAATTCAACTGTGTCAGTTTGGGAGGAGGTGAGCATGGGAGGAGTTGATCCATCAAGCTCAGACAGGACCCAGCCAACCTTCTCTTTGCTACTTTCATTCAGGCAGTAGAAGCAGATCATAAATGGACCTGTCAAGTCCACAGGCAAATGAACTGTAAGAGAGAACGTGGAAGGTACCTCAACTTGTACCTAAATACTCTTGAAATACCATTTTTTCCCCTCCAGTGCAAGTGCTGCAATTTGCTTGTTTTAAATCACATAAAGAAGCAAATTGGCTAGGGAATGGAGCATTTAATTTATTTTTTTTAACACCATTAGCAAATTTGAGTTGAGGTATACTGCAATTTTGATAGACCACTAAGCTGCATCCATTCAGGGTCCTTCATTATCATGTTAACCTTGCTTCCCTTTTTCCCAGACATAAGACATAAAGATTTTTACTGAAGGAATAGTTGCTACTGATTAGTAAATTAAATTTGGATTTTCAGAGATATTTTCATATTTTTATCATTAATAATTCATGAAGTGAGAACTTTGCTGAATGTATCAAAATATTTAGAACCAGTATTAGAGATTTTGGGCAATTCTTTTAGTTTTGTCTTAATTAATTACTAAATATGTTAAGTCTTCAAATATTTATAAGAAATAGGGCCTTTATTACCACATTTCAGGAAAATCTAATTCTCATCTCATTTAATGGTGGTGCCACATCAAGGTAACGTCACTGACTTCATTAAAGACTCAGTGTTAGGAAAATCATTAAAATTATTAAAAACCTTAGCAAAAGTAGAAAACCTGCTGGAGGGATGATATATATTTTTGCATTACTGTTTTTCCAACATTTTTCCCCATCCAGATTTTTTTAGACTAGCATACACACCCTCCTTCTTTCTCTTTCCATTTGTTTTTCTCTCTGTACATGCTTTTACATCTATATTCATACTGTTTATATATTGTCAGCATATACATATCCTGGATAGCTATAGCTTAAAATTACCATATTGCCTGAGCTATCCAACCCACAAAATAACAATAAATCTTATATAAACATGCCATTCAAATATGCATTCATATGGTAAGCATCTTTGTAAAGTAAGCTGAAATTTTATATTGCATCTACTGTTACAGTTCCTCTGATATTTATCTTGACATATAACGTAAAGTAATATTTTAAACTATAATTATCAAAATTCAGCTGTGATTTCTGAATAAAAGCGTGCTTACTTCCTCAGTTTAGTAATTTTCAAGATAATCACATTACTGTTTGAAGATGTTTAAGAAGTGACAAAATGTCACAGCAAAGTTTCTCAAAATAGCAAGTAGTCATACATAAGGACTGTGTTCCTCCATAAATTAACAGGAGTTGGCTTTATTGCAACTCTCTTTGCAACTCAGCCCTGCATCTATTGCAAGAATGTAAAGGGAGTGGTGCTAGTGAGGGTGAATATGGAACACGATTTTGGTAGGAAAAAGGAGAGGAGAGGAGAGGAGAGGAGAGGAGAGGAGAAAAAATCCTGCTTTTCTTCCTTTCCCATCTCCCTGAACAGCAGCACCTCCCTCTTGCCANGAGAGAGAGGAGAGGAGGGAAGAGGAGAGGAGAGGAGAGGAGAGGAGAGGAGAGGACTTAGCTACATTACTAAAATAAACTAAATGCAGAGAAACAGTAACTAACCAGCTGAATAGTTCTGCTTGGGTTTTGATTTACTGACCTACACACAGATATTTTCTGAAGAAAAAATATTATAGTGGGTTGTGGAAATTGTCTTTTACCTTAGCATCATTACTGTAGTTAAAATTCATGGTTTCTTTTCTGTCAAAGTGAATTTTCATCTCAAAAACAACTGTGCTGTTTAAAGACATCTTGAGACCACCAAGTTTATGATTGCTGTCAGGTAGGTTTCCAAAGTGACAGAGTTTTCCATCCTGGTAGTCCATGCCAAGGGGTTTGATCTCTGTGCCAGGCATGGTATTTCTAAGGTCACTGGATCTGGAGTGGAGCAAACAGATGTACAGGGGAAGGAAGTCAAGGGTCCTTCATGGAGCAGATACATTGAACAAGTTGCCAAATGGGTATAGAGTAAATCTAGGGACCACGGAAGGGCTGAAAAATCTGAGTCTGAGAGGCTCATGTGGCAGCTGTTTCATTTCATGCATGGTGATAGAAGAGAGTGGGGAAGCAGGGAATGCTGACTCACAGTGAAATTGGCCTGTCACTTTCAAAGCATGTCAAACAGGATACTGAAGAGAAAATCAGCATCACCACAAAGCAGTAGAGCCTGGGGAGTGCATTACTGCCTGGGAACTTCCAGTTCTGATGAGTTTATACAAGTTTTTATTAGCCTTTCTATCCATGAGGAACTATAACATCAGAGTTTTCTTCTTATGGGAACTAATGTGAGCTCCCTTTTATCTTTCATGAGCTGGACATTGCATGTTTTAGCCAGCTATAGTTGTGTTTGCTCTATGGCTATGATGGTTCTGCTATATTTTGTGTATCTTCCCCAGAAATCTTTCCTATTGAGATTGGAAAAAAAATATTATTTTCCAGCAAATTATTGCTGTTCAGTGACAAAGAAAACAGAGTTACAGTGCAGTAGTGAGAAAAATGCATGTGAATTTTATCATTACAGGTTAATTATTCTTTTAACCTTGATTATTTGCATAGGTGCATTTCTTGTAGAACATTGATTCATATATACACATGTATAAATACTAAACATTTGCTTCTGTATTCTGTCATAATTTTCTAAATATCCTGCTTTCCAGGTCTGATGTACTTACAACAAATACTGCCCTTCCTTGTGCTTCACTGCTATGCTGTTATTCTTTTAAACACTTGCTTTAGTACTGCTACCTCCAGCACTGGCCTACCTTGGTGATGAACAGATGAGCACAGTGGAAATATGACAAGCACAGAATTATTAATATTCCCTTTTACAGAGCTAATGGAGGTTGAATCATGATTTAAAAATACTTAGTGACATCAAAATTAATTGCATTTTTAGGAAGAGTTTTCTTTATCCCAAACATTGACTGTCTTAGACTTTAATGGAAGGTATCTCCTTCTTTGGTTTTCTAATGTGAAAATGATGTTTTTTGTAATTCTTCATCAGTGGGGATAGTAAGAACACTCACTGTTTTCTGTCTTAAAAAAATGTGTACAATCACTTCCATTTGATATCTAGTTTTGTTTAGTGAACTTTTTATTCACAGCCCATAACGTGTAATGGGGTGCTAGGCACTATCAGAGCGTGCTTTTTGCTCTTATTTTAGGCTTATCATCACTTTGTGGTATGCTTTGATGTTTCCCAGCCAAAGCATTCTCTATGTAAGTCACATTAAAATTCTTACAAAATCAGTCAGTAAATTACACAGAGATTTCATATTAACTGTTACAAAAGTTTATAAAAAATATTGGTTAAAGAAAAATAAGCAAACCTAACTTTGTCTACTAATCTCAAAATAACACACTCGAAATCTCCACCTTTTTCTAGGTGACTCAACACTGTCCAGATAAACATATTGACCAGGAATTTGATATACCTCATATCTCACATTCAAAGGAAAGAACAAGGTGGACTACAAATCAGCTTTTATATCCCATCACATCCTTATCATAACTCTACTTCCTTGGGATTTAACATATTTTAAAATTCTTTCTTCCCTATCAGCATTATCAGCTTTTAACCTATCTGCTCTTCCTTGGGCTTATCCTGTTTATTTTTCTATCACCTTCATGACTTGCACCTGCAACTATATGTCACGTGCTGAGGTAAAATGTCTCTGTCACTGTGCTCCAGAATAGAGAAATGGGCAACCTCACTAATAACTTGTTTTGGAAAATGAAGATGTTGAAGTAGTGACAGCTGTAAAAGAGGGCATCTCTGTACAATGTGGGCTGTGGTGTATAACTAGAAGAGAATTAAATCTTTGCTGTGATCACAGTTTCTAGGAAAATAAATTTCACTGTCTTTAATAACAGTGACCAACTTATGCATGACACTTTATGTAGTTAACACAAAATCAGCAAGAATCAAAACATCTATAAACAGGTTATATGGGACGGCAGGTCATATTGTTCACAGTATGTGTTTGACCTGGTAATTGATAGATATTCCAAAGTAATTTACCATTAGTCACTCTATTAAATTATTCTAACAGTTTTTCGAATAACATGTGTGTAACTTTTATGAAAAATTAGATATTTGATTTCAAGTAGAAAACATTTCACAAATAATTTAATGGTTTGATTTTCCAGAGTGGCTGTACCAGTGAAAGTAAAAGGTTATTTTTGCTTTAAAAAAAATGTTCATTTTTACTCAGAAATCTACTTGAGGAATAAATTGGTGTATCCAGACCACTTTAAATGCAACTTTTTTAGTTTGAATTTTGCCATAATAAACTTAACGTTGCAAATTGGAGAACAGGAATCCTTAAACTGTAATTCTGAAAGCATTCACCTCCTTTTTAAAGAGTCATTTTGTGTGTTCAATGTGAGAAAAGAGGGTATACAGATGTATTGCGTTTGTGTGGCAAGGTTTTGGTAGTGGAGTTCTGCAGATGTGGCTTCTTTGAGAAGCTGCCAGAAGCTTCACCTATGTACAAGAGAATCGAGGCAAGATGGCTCTGATGGATTCACCATTAGCCAAGGCTGAGCTTTTATGTAATGGTGGTGGAGCCTCTGGTATAATATATTTAAGAAGGAAAAAACAGTTGGTGCACAGAAGAAAATATCAGCCAGAGAAGAGAGGAGTGAAAATATGTGAGAAATAACTCTGGAGACACAAGGTCAGTGAAGAACAAGGGGGAGGAGGTACTCCAGGCACTGGAGCTGAGAGTTACCTGCAGCCCATGGTGAGGCAGCTGTGTCCCTGCAGCCTGTGGGGGTCCATGGGGGAGCAGGGTTCCACCCGCAGCCTGTGGAGGAGCAGGTGGAGGCCTGAAGGAGGTTGTGGCACTCTGGGAAGCCTGTGCTGGAGCAGGCTCCTCACAAGACCCTTGGCCATAGAGAGAGGATCCCGTGCTGGAGGGGGCTTGCTGGGACGACCTGTGTGCCCCGGGGCACTCATGCTGCAGCAGTCTGTGCCTGAAAGACTACAACCCATGAAAGGGACCCAGGCTGGAGCAGTTCACAAGGAACTGCAGCCTGTGGGAAGGACTCACGTTGGAGAAGTTGATAGAATCATAGAATCATTAAGGTTGGAAAAGACTTCCAAGATCAAGTCCAACCATTGACCAAACACCATTATGCCAACTAAACTTTAGCACACTGTTGTTTCTTGAGCACTTGCACAGATCGTGAGCCCACCAGTTCCCTGAGCAGCCTGTTCCAATGCTTGTCAATCCTTTCAGTGAACAAATTTTTCCTGATATCCAAGCTGAACTCCCCTGGCACAGCTTGAGGCTATGTCCTCTCATCCTGTCACTAGTTGTCTGGCATGAGAAGCCAATCCCCATCTTGCTTGCTTTCAGGTAGTTGCAGAGAGTGATAAAATTTCCCCTCAGCCTCCAGGCAAAACACGCCCAGCTCCCTCAGCCACTCCTCATATGACTTACACTCCAGACCCTTCATGACCTTTGTTGCCCTTCTCTGGACACACTCCAGCCCCTCAACGTTTGTCCTGTCCTGAGGGGCCCACAACTGAACACAGAATTCAAAGCACAGCCTCACCAGTGCTGAGTACTGGGGGATCACCACTTCCCTGGCCCTGCTGGCCACACTATTTCTGATACAAGCCAGGATGCCATTGGCCTTTTTGGACACTTGGGCACATACTGGCTCATGTTTGTCAAGCAGCATCCTCAAATCCTCTTCTGCTGTGGCACTTTCCATCACTCTTCCCCAGGCCTGTAACACTGCATGGGGTTGTTCTGACCCAGGTGCAGGACTTGACACTTTGTCTTATTGAAACTCATACAACTGAGTATTACCCATCAACCCATGGTTCCAGTCTCTCCAGATCCCTCTGTAGGGCCTTCCTGCTGTCCAGCAGATCAACACTCCTGCCCAACATAATGCTGGCTGCAAACTGTCTGAAGGAATACTCGATCCCCTTGTCCAAATCATTGATAAAGATATTAAACAGGACCGGTACCAATACTGAGCCTTGGGGAACCCCACTCCACACTGGAGCAGGGCAATAGGGTGAGGAGGAAGCAGTGGCAGAGATGAGTTATAAACTGACCAGAACCCTCATTCTTCATTTCCCATTCATCCGTACCACTGGAGGGGAGGAGGAAGAGAAATTGGGAGTCAAGCTGAGCCAGGAATAAAAGGGAAGGGTAGGAGGAAGGTGTTTTTAAGATCTGGTTTTATTTCTTGTTATCCTACTCTGATTTGATAGCTATGGTAATAAATTAAATTCTTTTTTCCTGGGTCAAGTCTGTTTTGCCCGTGACTGTAATGTCAATCCACAATTTGTTCTCTATATTTCTTTCCCCTGTCTAGCTGAGGATGAGCAAGAGATAGAGCAGCTTTGGTGGGCACCTGGCATACAGCCAGAGTCAAACCACTACAAAAGTGTAGAAAAAACATCCTTTATAATGTATTAATATAATGTATTAAAATCAATTTATAGGCTGGTTTAAGTGGCTCAGTTTTGGCCCATTCTAGAAGATCAGACAAAAGCAATTTTTTTAAATAACTTTCTTCCTTTGATGCTATCCTCTATATTTCAACTTTTATGTTTATTTTTTACATTTCCCACCTCCCTCCCGCATGGAGCAAAAAGTATCCTTAAGGTATATAAGAAACCACAAAAACATATTCAGTCTTGGAGTAATTTGAAAAAATTCTGTACGTGGTTCCAACAGAGTAGGTCTCAAGCCAAAGCTTGAATAGTGTGTATTAACTTACCTAATGGAATATACTGTGGTCATATTATTTTTACTGAAATAATTGTGCACTGCTCAATTGCATTGCCTCTTTGGCATATCCATTCTGCTTCATGTATAATAGCTGTTGGTATAGATTCTTCTAATGTCTATTTATTCATAATTCACTGATTTTAGCCCCTCCCTTCTAGTTCTAACCTAAAAGTCTAATTTCAGAAGTAACTCAAGCCAGTCATGTCATCTTTTAATCATAAGGAGCTTATTCCAGATAAGGTGGTTGGTTAAAGGTCAAAACCTCAATGCCAGTTAAAATAAACATGTAATTAGAGCAAAGGTATAATTTTGAGGTTCTGACTGCTTTGGGATTACCTCATGATGTCTTGGTTTTACCCTCAGTATAAAAAAAAATCAAAGGGGAAAAACTTTTGTATTTCATAAGGCAGATAACACTTGGTCTGGATACTGTCACAGTGGAGTCACAGCTCTTGTCCTGCAGCTGCCAGGATCTAATTATGCCTGGGCTCACAAAAAAGGAATTGTGCAGCTGTGTGGAATTAGGAAGACTCAAATTGTACCCGACATAGACCTGAAGGCTTGTGGGCGTATCAAGGAGTGATTACTTTAATTTTCTAATGGTATTGGAGCAGCGATAAGGTAAGGAGTGTGTGTCTGAGTGCAGTTATTTTTACTTCAGAAGTGACCAATCCTAATGTGCCTAGACTGTCTTGGTAGGAGTTGACCAGATCCAGGTTAGACTGGAGGCCGAAGGGGATTGCAGTGCTCTCAAGTCATGTTCCTAAAGGGAAGTATTTTGTACAGCGATGTTGTAATGGAGAGTGTATGGAGCATGCAGTGGGAAGACGAGGATCAGAGTCCCTTATTTACAGAGGTATCACTGAGCTGCAGGATGTAGAAAGATTCCTTATTCTTCGTTTTCTCACTGGCCTTCTCACATTGGACAGGTTGAAGTAGAGAAATGATGAGGCCCTTCACACTTTTGGTTTTAATTGGATAGGCAGAGCACGCTTTTCTTTAAAACTGAAATCATGAATATAAGCTCCAGAGGTTAAGGACTTTTTTCTCATTTGTTGGATCAATAAATGTATGCTAAGCAGCAGGAGGCAAAAGATCACCTCCTTTTAGAAGGACTCATCAGCCTGGGCGTCACTGTTTCTTAATGTCACTGTGTGGCTTTGAGATTGAAACCGCTGTCATGTCTAATCAGCTTGAAATGAAGGTAGGGAGTTTGCATCAAGATACTTGCATATCCTAGTGCTAAACAGAAGAGATTGAATCCAGGCAGCCATCTCTTGCCTAAGAAGAGGGAAAAAAGGATATGCTTTGCTTTTTCTTGAAGTAAACTTATGCAAGTGTATTGTATGAGATCTTTCCTGTGTACAATTTCTTACACTTGGAAAAAAAATTTGCTCTGTAGTCCAGGTGGACTTTCAGGTAGAAGCTATAATTTTTCAGTTTAAACTTCATTAATTTTGGACTTTATCATATTTTTTTTTTTTAAATGGCTCCGAGCTGGATTGTTTCTTTCAGTTTTCTTTCCTCTACAGTTGAGTGTTACAGCTTTCTTGCTAAGAAAGCATTGATATGTAAATTATTTTAATAGCCACTCGTTACTTGATTAAATGTTTAATTTGTAAGGGTTTTGTGTATTTAGACTCCATACAATCTAGGAGCAAACAGCCTTTATAGAGTTTCTGGATTGATTACAAATATTTTGTTATCTGAAAGGTTTTTTATCCTTTTGCCAGGAAGCTCTTCCTCTCTGCTTATCTTTATTTAAGGGTTAACACCAAAACCCGTAGAGGTTAATCCTTTCCAAAAATAGATTCCTACTCTTAGCTTTTTATTCCCAGGAATGTTCCCAGGAAGAATATGTGTTTCCAGGAAAAAAGCACAGTAGACCTCTAAGTTTGTTACTGCAAAAGCATTAAAAATGTTACTGACCTTTGCCCAGTCTCTGCAGTCAGGTTATTTCATGCATTGAAGGCTGTCTTGTTCTTAGCTACAGTCAGACACAAATAGAATTGCCAAACGAGCTATTGCATAAGTCAGTGCTCTGAACTTCCTCCTCTCACTGTTCGCTAACAATGTAACAGCAGCTGAGACCAGATGCTCAAGGAGACAAGTGACAAAGAAGAGCTCATATGTTATTTTAGACTTGATTAGTTAACATTTATCTTCTTGCTAAAATCCTTTGGGCTTTATCTGTTTATATCTAATTGAAGAAAAAGGAATTGACTGAGAGAATGGGGCTTTGGCAGGTGGTTTGGTTTAAAATCATAACTACTGACAGTACTGGCTTCATATTGCGTAGTTAGGATTCATTTGCTTTTCGTGAGGCCATTTACATTACATGTTTAATTCTGATGTTAATCATCTCTCAAAACTTGTCTTTAATGTGCGGAAATGACCCTGTTTGTTATTCAAATTCGGGATGCTTCTTTATGATTATGGTTATCTCACTATCAAATTTCATCCAGGTAAAGATGTCAGTTTCAAATCACAAACAATTTTTCTCCAGGGTTTGGAATGCTCCATCTATTTAAAAGAATGTCTGGGTGATACTGAAAATATGGTGAAAACTTCTTTTCCAGCTAAAAGTTTCTGAAATGTTATACAGTTCATCACATCTTAATTTATGAAAGAAACCATTACTTACCCTGACACCTAAGTAACTTTCTAAGAAATCAGATTGCATATTTGATTCGAATAGTATACAATTAATCAATAATTTAAAATATAATGCTTTACAGAGAAACAAGATTCTGTCTAAAATTCCACACTTCATGAAAAATCTCTTGACTTTACACAGCCATTTTACATGAAGAGCTCTCAGATTATTAAATTGTTTTTCAAAAAAGTGAATTTCAATTTTCTTTTGGATTTCCTTTTCTTAGGATTAGGGCACCATGTCCAAATTTAGCCACCCTGAATACAGTGAGGATAATTCCCTGATTTGATGCCAGAAATTTACCTAACTAAAAGTTGTTCATCAGCATTTAAATCAAACTTAGGTCTTCAAATTCAGAAACTTGTAAGTATTTAGTAGATAGCCTAATGTCTTTTGTTGTTATCACTCCTTTCAACGATTGATCAATGTGATAAGTGATCAGCAATGTGAAGTAGTAGCAGTAGCAGTAGTATGAATACTTGTAGTAACATTTTTGTAAGAGATGCATTTCCTTTTTGATTATGATGTTTTCAAAAAGGGAGCTGCTGAGAAAGCAATTCTGTGCAGTAAATTACAGTTTCTGCAAGAAGAAATTTTATAAACATTACTGAGTAATAATCAGTAATAGGTGAAAAGACTATGTCATTATTCCCTTCTGCCATGAATTATAGTAGAAATAACTTCTTAAGATGTAATATCTGAGTGCAATCATGACATTTTCAACATCAGTACCATTAGTGCACCTGGTTTTGTCAATTCAGCCTTTCCAGCAATGGAAAACTGTGCTAATAGTATCTGAGAGATAGAATTCAAATGTTACATTGAATTTTATTTACCTTAATATTTCACATTGTCTATAGTAAAATTTTTCTTAACTCATATCGTCATAAAATAATATAATTTAAAATATGGGGGCTTTATATGGATCAATCTTAGTTCAGGAATAACATACGATACTCCAGAAGAACCAGAATTAGAACAGAGGGTTTGACTGGAAGACAAAAGGAAAATAGAATTAAACAACAAGCTTTAAAATCAGAAGGAGTCTGAACAGCAGAAAAGTATAAGAGCATAGGGTATGCACTCAGGTCTGAAGAATAATGACCAAGAGGTGTGAGGAAAGCAGCTTTAGCAAAGGGATACCATACTTCCGCAGGTTTCAAACTTTATTATGTTACCAAAGCATGGAAAAGAATTTTTAGTAAGTGGCCGTAAATTTTCTTATATTCTTTCTAGAGAGATGTTTATGTAAAATCAAAGACTTTGATGTATACTTCTGATTGTTTCCACATCCCTCTGCTTTCCAAAGAGATAGAAATAAAAAAAAAAAAAAAATCTTTTTTTCCTCTTATTTCTTTATCTATAGCCTCCCAGCAATTCATCCTAATGTATTCAGCAAAGTTTCTGTGACAAACTATGTGCTAAATGACATGTATCATTTCAGCCTTGAAGGCTTGGGAAAGATTTTTTTATTGTTTGGTTTGGTTTAGTTTGGTTTTTTTTGTTAGCTAGTATGGTATTTTTTAAATAAAAAGCACTTTCTGCATCATGGACCTTTTCCTTTCTTAACTATTTTAAACTATCTCAATGACAATCATCAGGGGATGGCAGAGCAATTTCAAATCCTAACTGTGCAGAAGTTTGGAAAAAAGAAAATACTTTTGCCTATATAATTTAATAAAATAAATCCTTGGGTAGATTCAGTTGTTTTCTTATCACAAATGAAAAGGCTTGTGTTCAGTAAAGGTCATCTGGCTTAAATCTCTACATCAGGGAAAGCCTGTTTGAAATGTAATATCAGGTTTCTGGGGCCACTTTAGTTGCCTTAGGACAAAAAGTTTCTGCAATCCAAACAATCTCTAAAAAGGTAGTGCTATACACATACTAAATAATGGATTACTTCATATTTGACATCAGTATGACAAGCCATTATTTGGAGTCCTCTGAGGTGTACTGGAGTGCCCTTCGTTCACTGTTAGTTTTCCTAATGTAACATATCTCTTCGCAAGATTAACATTTCTAAAGTCACAGTTTTAAAGCATCTTGTCAGGTAGCATGTGAAAGGACATGAGTCCTGCAGAAAAGGACAGTTCTCTTTCCTGAGTGCATTTCCCATACATTTCTATAAATGTCCTTCTTCCTTCTCAGTTCATCAGCTGCATTTACATCATCTTCCAGCTATGAATGCAGTTATTTAATTATTGTTGTTGTCATTCTCTGACATCCCCTAATTTAGTATTTAAATTCCTAGCTCTAAATGCAGTGGTTTCGGTAGTATCAGCAGGGCCCAAGCTAGACTAAAACAAAACAAAGAACCCTGCAAGATACAATTAGTTTTCTCCCAGATGCTGCAGTTTGTCTCCCACACTGTTAAAAATCTTCTCAGCCTATTGAGTATAGCTGGCACTGTCTTGTTGAAGGCAAGAGGCAGTTATGCAGAAACTGTGTGCTCTGCTACATGGGATTGCACGGATCATTCCGTATCCATATGTATTCTTTCAGCAGCTGGGGAAAACGTGGAGGAATGGACGGCATAAAGTACAGCCTAGGATGACAGAATGTTTAAAACAGAGATTGTTTTTAAAAGAAAGGAGAGGAAAAAGTGAAGATCAAGTTTCAACCTGTGGGAGCCAAGAACTGCAAGCACCTCTCTTAAATAAAAGAGAGAGGCTGAAGCGATTGTTGTTTCATTGATTGGAAACATTGCTAAACTGTATTGCTGGTATTGATTTCTTTAGGAAATACCACTCAAAGCTGTCTATAAGTGGTATGATATCTTCTTTTCCACTGACTATGGAACAGCTGGAGAGATCTGCAAAGCTGCATAGCTTTCTGTAAATCACAAAATTAATGAGCTCAATGTGTGTGTATACATGTGTGCCTCAATGAGATATCTGCAAGAAACTTTAGAATAAAGGAGGGTGAGGGCCTAAGGACCATTTAAAATTCCTAGTTAAAGTCTTGAAGAGTATTAAAGGAACCTAAAAAAAAATAACCTCTCAAACTTGGCTCATAAATCTTTGACTTTTGAAATATTTCTAGCTAGTAGGTTTCTTTAAAAGGGCTGGAGATCTTTTGTTCATCTGGTGATTCTGATGAGCTGAAAAAGGCATGGTTTTATCACACAGCTCATGTCCCAGTCAGATGCTTTTATCCAAAATAAAATAAAATGTATTTAAAATAAAATCAAGTGTTTTAAGTCCCAGCTGTCTGCTAGAATGTATGACTACTGACCTGAAAACAAGGAACAGTACAAATAAATAGTTTTTAACAAACGTGAAAAACACAGATTATGACCTTATTGGTAAGTTTTTCTTCAAACCGGTAACACACTGAGTTTATGTATCTGAACAAAAGCAAGCAGTGACAGTTTGGCAACTCATGAGCACAGGGGAGAAAAGAAGGCTTTCAAACTCCTCCACAGCTGTGATGCCTATGTGTACTGAGAACCTTGCTGAGGAGAAGATATCCTCCTGAACATATATCCATAATCTCACTTTGATGGTATCAAGTATGACAGTTTGGGATTGCTTAAAATAAGTGTCTGCCAACATTCTGTTTACAAATATCTCAAACCTAAGAAAGGTTTAAAGATGTGTGGGCATAAGTTTGTTCTGTAGTCTGAAATCAGAGCCAGAACCCAAAAGCCATGGCTAAGGGAGCTTTTTTATCTAGCTACAATTAATCACAGACAGATGCTTATGTCCTGATGAAATCTATATTTATACCACCCTTAAAGAGGAGCTGTAAGAAAGCTGCCTCCCACTTACCTTCCATCTGCAGAACCATAATGTGGATACTGAAAGCTGTCTCCCATGAGACCCATTGACATTACTTGCAGCCACGGCACGTTAAAAAGTCAGTAATAACTTTGACTATTTCTGTTTGGCTTGACATGATGGCAAAGTATGTTGCTGTTTTGATACTCATCAATTATTTGAGGGAAAACAGCCTTAAATCCATATGCTATGAAGACACCAGCTAAAATTTCACAAGCAGAATGAGTCTGGGTACTGGGAAATTGTAAGATCAGAAACAGAGGTTTTCCAGCAGACTAAGTCCTGAGAATTCAAAGACTGAACAGAACCTACAAAGCAGATGGAGAAAGATTGCTATGTGCTTCCCATTACCTTGTATAGGAAGAGAGGAATTGCTACTAGACAATTACTGGGAACCATCACTGCTTTTATGTTTTGGAAGACTAGCCAGATAATAGCTGCCAAAAAAAAAAAAAAAATCTTCTTTATCAAACTGCCTAGACTGATAAAAGATGATTCTAACTTTGTTAGACTGCAGGCCACTGTGCTTACTAAACCTCAATGATTGCCAATGTCATGAGTAAGAAATTCTAAAAAAGAGGGAAGCCACTTGAGGAGCTACTGAGGCCACTTGGTTTGTTCAGCCTAAAGAAGAGGAGACTTCAGGGAGACCGTACCACAGAATCACAGAATAAGCTGAGTTGGGAGGGACCCACAAGGATCCCTGAGCCCAACTCTTCTTCCTGCACAGAACAGCCCCAAGAATCACACCATGTCCCTGAGAGCATTGTCCAAACGCTTCTTGAATTCTGTCAGGCTGGTGCTGTGACCACTTCCCTGGGGAGCTGTTTCAGTGCCCAACCACCCTCAGGGTGAAGAACCTTTTTCTAATAGCCAGCCTAACCCTCCCCCGACACAGCTTCAGGCCATTCCCTTGGGTCCTGTAACTCTTCACCAGAGAGAAGAGATCAGTGCCTCCCCCTCTGCTTCCCCTCATGAGGAAGCTGTGAGAAGCCAGCTGACTGGAAGCTGGTGAACATTGTCCTGATTTTCAAGAAGGTCAAGAAGGAAGACCCTGGAAACTACAGGCCTGTTAGTCTCATTCAGTACCTGGTAAAGTTATCCCTCACAACTGAGGATATTCTATCACTCTATGAAAAAAACCCACAGTACTTTTAAAAGATAAATTTTGAAAGGTGTTGTAAAGAAAGACCATCATATACTGATGAATACTTATATTTGATCCACAACTTAATGGAAAACATGGGGTTTAGTAATATATTTTCTTTATAATTGTCTGTATAATATCATATGTTAATATATTTCAGTTGTGCTATTTCTCATCTGATCTTCTGTTTAAAGTACATGTCAGCATATATTCCCATCTTCAGTGCTAGTTACGACTAGCATAATTATTTTTTCCTTGCTTTCAAAATAGGTTTTTCTTAAAAGCAATTTTGTTTGTTAACTTGAAGGAAATCCTAGGCTTCTCAGACGTGTAAAGCTGAAATTTTCATGATAAGGCAGGAAGTCAGTTTCATGATTTTTAGTGATTAATTTTCAACCTAGCAAATTCAATTTCCTGTTCCCAGCAAGTCTGCATTTATTGCATGCTCATAGATGAAACATGGTAAACAAAGTAGGATAGGTTCAGGATTTTGTTTTCAAATATCTATGGTGGAAATTCTGCCTTTTTAAAGTTATAGTCTTGAGCAAACTAACTAACCTTTTCCCAACTCCTGCCTAAAGTCCTGCCACTAAATTCCTGCCTGAATCTACCAGGTTTTATGTAAAGGTCATACCTGAAGATTATTCTTATTTTTATTTTGGGATGGTGCTTAGGATCACTGGTAATGGATAAAACCTCTCTGCATTTGTGTCTAGACAAACAGAAAAAAGTCAATTTTTCTATGTCCTAGCAAGCTTGTGCCTCTACATATGTGTCCTTATATTGAACACTGACCAGATTTCTGGTTCTCCCTAGTCAAAAAAAATTACTCTCCAGTGTGGAAAGGGACAGTTAAGTAGGGAATGGATTTCTGACAGACCAACACTTTACTTCTCTTTTGAATAAAATAACTAGGGAGTAATGAAAGTAAAAACTGATGGTCTGAAAAAGAGAAAATGAGGTGTGATGTGTATAGTTAGTCTTTGACTGAAACAAGAATTTGTGAAGGATAAAAATTTCAAAATTATCTAGACATATTGCTGAGGAAAAACCCCCTCATCTAGGGTTGTTTAATACAATAGTGGTTAACTGTGAGGACTGTGACGTTCCACCTATCTTGTGGAACTCCAACTCACTACTGTGGAGGGAATTGAAGAAAATACTGCTAAAGGCTGTCTACCCTTCTCCCATTATCTATTATCATCCATTCTCCTATCATAAACAGGAGAGTTGGATAGATGATCCCTTTCATTCTGACCCGGAAAAGCCGTCCTTTCATCTTATTTTCCTTTTATAATGTGCTATATCATCGCATATGTAGAGTGAGATACCATATTTGCTAGCATCATGCATAGATATACGAGTAGATGTGCCAGTCTATTGTTCAGGTAGATACCAAGAGAGTTCCAGTTTCCAACTGTCTAGAAGATCATGGGAAAAAGAAATATTTGCTCTGCAGTACAGTTGCTACATCCATATTGGCACTATATCCAGACAGATCAGCATCTCACTTCAGCTACAGTATTGAAGGGTTTCTTCTCAATATTAGACCAATCTCACTTAAATTCGGTCATATTAATATGAAAATCAGACTAGCCTTTAAGGGACACAATACCTCTCTGGTAGTCCTATGTTTATCCTGCATTTCTTATACAGACCTAGAGGAGAGAAAACTTGGAAGGAAGCCATGCCTACACTGACGGCTGTCTTCTCAGTGTATATAGTATATTGTATCTGATTGAATTGTGTGTGGGTTTGTGATGAACTGCTTTAGCTGCCTGCATGTGTACATGCCAGAGGCCTCTGAAATTTATGAATTTTTCTTAGCATAAAGATGATTACAATTGTTTATTTTCTTTTACAGGCTTGTGTTAAGTGGTAGTAATTCACAATATATTCCACAGCAGAAGAAAAATGTAAGTTTCATTCAGATACATACTAAGGAGTCATATTCTAAAGTAAATATTTTCAAGTTAATCTCCACAAAGAATGCATGTAACTTTGTTTGTAAAGACCTTATCACTCAGCTGTTTTGCATAGTCAATACAATATATACTTATCTATAAATGTATTGTATCATACGAATCTTTCAGAATAATGAACTACTCTAGGTATTTGATTTATGGAATTGGAATAGTTTGCTCTGGTACTAAGAGACTGTATTTATTAAAATCAAGCCATGTGTTTCAAATAAACTCATTACAGTAACTAGAATATTTGTCATGGCACCTGTCTAGCCATGAATATTTGCATTTGTCATAAGTCTTTTCCCACAGCTGGACTGAAGTAATTTAAATCAGAGAGCTTTGTTCCTTTCTGCAGTTTAAAATGCTTGATTATGGAGGTAGAAAGAGATCAGGGAGTACGGATTCTAATATCCTGTCAAAATTGTATATTTCCACATCCAATGAATATAAATTATATAAATAAATAAAAATGAAATTGGCACAAGACTTAGTGGCAACAATTTTAAATTCATGCACAGCAATGTTAGTGAGTTTCCTGTGGCTTGTTGGTTTGCAGAAATGGGGGGAGTTTCCAGATATGACTGGATTTGTTCCGTCTATTTGCAGTAATATTGCCTCATAGCATAACAAAGATAATTAATCACATGGGAAAAGTAAAGCCAAAAGGAAAAGTGTCTCTGTGTTGCCTGTCTGTTATCCTCTGAGGACGAGTTCAGTTGCATGTACATCAATATATCCATCGACATACAGCAGAATAGTCATAAATACTCAGCCAAGAATAATAATGTTCTAAGCAGGAAGGAAACATGAAATTCCAAAAGAAAGACTTTTTTTCCCCAGACCTGTATCCATTTTTGGCACGGACTAAATTTATTTATGGCCCTTTGGGCCATGTTACTCCTGCATTAGGATCTTGCATTAGCCTTGCCATTTTTGTTATCATAGCATTTGATGTGGCTAATATGATACAAAAAAGTCCTGTAATGATTTACAGATCTGGAAGATTCTGTCCAGCCAAAATAGGAAGAAAATACAGCCAGACAAAGAGATTAATACGAACACTCCCTTTGTGGCTTCAACACTGTCCTATTTCAAAAGCTATTTTAACTTTTCCCACACTTCAAGAAAGTTCGTCTGAAATTATTGTTATAGTCTAAATAAGGAGTAATACCTAATGAGAGTATGTAATTTTTGGCATAATCTTTGACTTTTATGTTATAGAAACAAGTTCAGGGGTTGAGTTTTTGGGTTTGGGTGTTTTGTGGGTTTGGGGTTTTTTTAACTACTTTGGAGTTTCGAGAAGGAGCTAAGTGATTTAAGAGCAAAGGATAGGCATTTGAACTCTAAAAAAATCTATGAAAAAACCCAGTTTAGATCTCATTTTATCTCATGTTCCTGCTCTACAAGTACATTTGAGTGAAAGAAGGCGCTGTATAGGGATGCCAGGGAAAATGTGAACTATTCTGTTGATTCTCTAAACAACTAAGGCAAAATATTGTTTGACTATGACTGGGAAATAAATATTAGCTTGCCTTTGAATTTTAAAGCTAAAACTACCAGTCCAGCCAAGACCTCTTATCATTCTGATGATATTCCAGTGATAAAACTAATTCAGAATTCGTTTGGTGGCACAGAAATTTCACTCTGATGTAAACCTTGGCAGAATTAGCTCTGGCACCATCAGAGAATCTTTCCCCTGGTCACATTGGAGGAAAAGTGACATATATGAAGTATAAGCTCACAAGTGATTAAATGTAAGTTAAATGCATGTGTCAGCTATTGACTTCTCATCACTTGAAAATTTGTGCCACTGACACTACAAGCCCTAAATTTCATTAAAGCCATTAACATGCTTGAATGGGTATTGTTATGAATCATAAAATCCAGCATGCTTTGATTTTAACCAAAATTAGTCATATAATGGACGTTAGCCAGATATTGTACCTATTCTGAAGAATATCTTACATTTGGAGGTGGAAGTTCATATGTATGTCTATAAATGTATGCATGCATGCATGCGCAACATTTAGGAAAAAAAATATTTAGCACAACAAAAGGAGCTGGAACTACGTCATGCATTACCAATGTGTAACAAAATGCACAGGAAAGAGTTACAGCTAAAAGTGTGGTTTTAACTGAAGCTGCTGGATAACTAGACTTCACTATATTTATGTCTCTCAAACTGAGTACTTAGCACTTTCCCATTTGCTGTACTAAGTCAGTAAATGAAACTGATAGTATGATTTTGGTGTGAAGTATAGCTACTGGGTTTGGGGTCTAGGTTGCCTATATTAAAAAGCAAACTTTTGCAGAAAATCTTATGAAAGGTATGGGAATACTCAGTAAGGGGTCAGAAAACAGTATAGGATTATTGTGGTGATCCCTCCCACACATATGTTATCCTCCAATGTAAAGTCTGTGCACTTAGCATTCATAATTCACTCCAGGACTTACAGAATCATGTCATATGGAAGGAATTTCCAGAGACCATCCAGTCCAACTTCGTACTAAACCGGTGTCAGCTAATAGAGGTTGCTCATGGTCTTGTCCAATTGAGTTCTGAATATCTCCAAAACAAAAAACCTGACTTCTTCCAAAGGTTGAAGGCGGAGAGGGGGAAATCCTAATATCTACTCAGAATTTTCCTTCTCGTAACTTCTGTCTGTTACTTCTCATGTTATCACTGTTTACTTCTAAAGAGGTTTGGCTTTGCTTCTCTACACTCTCCCATTGTGTAGTTGTAGACAGCAGTAAGACCTCCCCTAAACCTTCTCTTAAGTCTGGACAAAGAAAATTCCCTTGGCCTTCTCTTCTATGTCATGAGCTTCAGGCCCCTGACCACCCTTACTGTCACACTGCAGTAATGTCTACTATCTGCTTTTCAAGACTTCATATATCTTGTAGAGTTTGGGAATATTATCGGGTTGGATAGGTTTTCTGGCAACATCATTTTAAAACATGAAGATGAGACAGAGGCATAACGTCATCTCTCCCTTTCTCTTTCTGCAGAACCTGGATGTAGAAATCACAGAAAGTTACTGTGATTTGGTAGGATGGTATTTCAGGTCTCATGATGAAGAGCATCTGCACCAAAACCTAGAAGTACTTGGCTCAATTAAATTTTTGATGTAGGCTGTTTATTTTGTCAAGACAATTTCTGAAGTTTAACTTTTCTTCTCTTAACTGTGGTATTTGCAAAATACTAATTCCCAAAGTACACATTTAATTTGAGAATGTGGGTTTTTTTGCATCAACATTGTGACCATTAATGGTGTTTTCTGTGACTGATACTGAAAACTTAGATGAAGGTCTATCGATTCAGAGCTTCAGGATTTACCCAAAGCATGCTGAACTAGAATTTAGCCATGAATAGTTCATAATTCTGTACCTGATTAAATGACTTTGAAGATTTTTGCACATCTCTGATTTCAGATACTTTGCCTGGGTAGCACTCAGATATTTTGCTGAAGATACTAACCTGTCAGGTAAAATTCACATTTTCTCATTTTACTCCTTATCATGCTTATTTGTCTTAAAATAGTAATCAAATTGCATGGAATCCCTTTGAAAGAAAATTCTTCTGCCCTAGAAAAATGGCAAGAGGTATAATCTGTCAGGGAGAGGCTTTAAAATGCTTTTGGGTACTTTTCAAAAATATGTCATTTTTCAGTGAAGGTTGTTTCATTTCTAATGAAGTAAATCTACTCCATTTGCCTCAGTAGGATTTAACATAAAGGCTTAGGATGAGGAGAGAGATAAAATGGTTTCTATCACTACTGTTTTGAGTACCACAGTTACAAAATGTTTTACCTGTACATATATTTGGGTTTATAGATATATACATTTTATATCTGTATCATTTATATATCTATCTATATCTTTATCAATATGTACTTGAAACAGAACTGAAAAACTAATCTGTGCTTGTTGAAGTATCCTAAGTATTTTAGGGAGGAAAAAGACCCAAAAAAACAAAAAACCAAAAAAACACACCATGATCATGTTAGGAGTTCATTACTTGTGTATATTTTTTCATTTGCCAAAACTATGTCTTCAGAAGATTCTCTTGGTCTTCATGTGTGAGCAACTTAAGTACTTCCTAGATTTAAGATTTCTATCATCAGGTATCTTAATTAAGCTCTAACCTGGATTCCATGGTAGGATGGGTAACTTTGATAGCCTGGGGCAAAAAAGACCAGTCCCATAATCCATAAACTTTAGAACCTTTCCAGTCATCTCTAAGACACTTCTCAGTTTTAAAGAAGCAAGAGCCATAGTTTGTTTTTCTGTTTCCAAACCCATTTTGTCTATCTTTGTTGAGCAAAAAAAAAAAAAAA
>VZTI01004790.1:195255-247817 GCA_013397865.1 Struthidea cinerea
AAAAAAAAATCAAAACAAAACAAAACAGGACAATTATGTGAGCCATGTACTGGTGGCATGTAAAAGAGTAGTGAATAGATTCTTGATGAGATTCAGATGGATGCAAATCATGTCAGAAACTCTGCACTATAATATCTATAGCACTACTTTCTTTTTTCCCCCCCCCTTTTTCCCCCCTTTTTAAAAAAAATATAATTGAATACTTCTTTGAAGTCTATTGGGACACTGACAAATACTGCAAAAGTAGAGTGGAGTTCTATACATACAGTATCACTCAGTATAGAAATTTAAGTTACTGATTGAGTTCACAACCAGGAGTATTTCCTGGGACAATAAATCACAAATAGGATTAGTGATCTAAGAGTTTATGATCTGGGCAGAATCAGAAGGTGTCCAACTGTTTAAAGTCACCACTTTCCCCTTTACCTGTGTCATCTTCATAAAAGGACTATATTGTTGCCATCTTCTGGCCACCCCACAAGATATTCTTGACTGTTATGAAGAAATTAATCCTATCTGGAGACAGGATCATTATGTTGTGACATAAAACCTTAAGACAGGTGTTAAATCAAGGATATTGGAAGCAGGATATTACTCAAAATTTAGAAAAAGATATTTTAAAAACGTTTTAATTGCAAGGAAGCCTTTGGAGCAGATGAATAATTCACACATCTCAGGCTGTTTTACAGGCAGAGCTTTTACTGATAAATGTATATGCATAAATAAATTTTTGTAAATTAATGAAATGTAAAACACTACATGAAAAGGTCTGATGTAGAAAAATTCTCTCTGTGTGTCTCGTCTGCCAAAGAATATGTATATTTATGTGCAAATGTTTGTTTATGGGCTACTCCCATTCTTCTCCCACATGTATAAAACTTAAGTTTTACCATTCGGGCATTTTTCCCAGAGAAACAGGACTCATTGCACACTAAGCATCCAGGAAATCAGGAAAAGTTGGCATCAGCTGAATATTAGCATTCCTCTTCCTCATGTAACTGCCAACAGAGTAAGTTAAGTAATATCTGAAGGTGAGCTCAAGGTTCATAAAAATACAGATGACATTCAAATGAAGTAAGTTAAAAAATCTGTTGGAAATAATTCCAGGTGTATTTTATCATACAACCATAAAAACACCCCAATGAACAGGAGGCCTCCTAACATAATATGGAATGAAGCAGAAATTCCTTTGTACAACTAACAATGCAATCACACAGGTGAATCTAAAATTGTCCATGTCTTTAAAGAATTATCTCAATATCACTTTCTTGTAATAGATATATAATTTCATATGTGCACCATTCTGTCAGATGGGAATTTGATCTGGTCCAAGTTTACCATCATGTGAAGCAACTTTCTAAGCTCTTTCTAGAAATCGGTCATACATTATTTTTGTTCACTGTAATCTCATCCCTGGCAATTTGATTTAAATTTCCTTATTTCCAACAATGTCCTGAATAAGATCACTAAATATGGGTAGCTTAAACATAGGAAACCAAGAAAAGAACACCCACCAACTGGTAAAAAATACTGTGCCATAGATACAAAACTAGTTCTTCAAATTCCTACATTATTCGAATGTATGGTTTAGGACACTTACAATAACATAAAAGCAGGATTGCTCTACTTTTATATAGTAGAATGTGCACCACAGTGAAGCTGTCCAGAAAAATCTACTTATCCTCAGAGTAGGATGCACAAAAGGTATGCATACTTTTGAAATAGCAAATTATCTCACTTGTCATATATCTGCTTTTTTCCTAACACATAGAAGATGTGATATAATACAGTTTTCTATTTCCTCCAGGGGACATCAGCCATATATTTTTAAATTAGGTATGGCTATTCATTTCCACCTGGCTTATTTTCTCTTCCACTTATCTTAGACTCTTGCTGTCATGTTCCAGAGGTGTGACTCTGTGTTTCTATCAGAAGACTGATTCTATGTGCTATATAAATAATACGTAGCAACCTTGGTCCAAGGTCTACCCACCATAAACTGCATAACATCTTAACATTAGATACCTAGTCCTAAATTGGACATCTGGTTGCCTGAGGTTCTGTTCAGTGGGGAGAGGCACATTCAGAGCATGATTCAGATTTCATACCCTTTAAAGAAACATCTGAAACAGCTCATTTCTCTCCATTAACAACACAGCCAGCCTACAGCAATCGTGCTCTTAATTTAGTCATGTACATTAAAGCAGCTAAGTAGAATGAATCTAGGCCAAGCTGTCTGTGTGCACGTAGCACTGGAGTCACAGTCATTTGCACATGGTACCCTGCATATTTCATTAATGCTCTGTTCATCTGGGAACATTTGCAATTTCACCCTTAAAATTAGGATTCCATGTTAAAAAACTGAAAGAATACAACTCTCATATGAACATGGAACTTTTAAGCACACAAATTCATAGCAAATAGCTCTAATGTAAAAGAAGAACAAGCATATAATTGTATGATTACACTTGGGGGTACAAGGAAAGAAAATTAATGTAGCTACACTGTGTTTTGCTCAAAGGACATCCAAACTTGCATGGATTTTTTTTTAATCTTATTAGAGAAAAACATAGCCCTCTTCCCAGCTAATATGAACTCTATTTTTTTTGCTACTGATCAAGTAGAATCAAGAACCAAACCCCAGTATTTATATATTGTGTACTTGACAGCTTCATAGTCTATGGACTAAAACATTTCCCATTGGCTTAACAAATATATAAGGCATGGAGAGATGATGCAAGGTCAAAATAGCACAAAATACAGGTTTACTCTCTCTTTATCACAATATGTCATAACGGAAGTTGGTTATTAGTAATTTTTGTGTTGAGTTTATATTCATTGATCCATATGCCAATAAGACATACAAAACTATCATCAATGTGTTTATAAGGCTGTATAAATGCATGCAAAGAGAATACCTGCTGCTGCTTGTCTGCTGTCTCTCCTAATGTGCCGATGGATTAATCAGTTCTGCATCTAGCAACAGACTTTTTGCAATTATCCTAAGTGTCATGTTAGGGTAAAGTGAAAAATCTCACAGGATCTATGAGAAATCAAGCCAAGCAGCATTCCTGATTGTCAGGAAAGTGTGGGATTTTACCAGAAAGTATCTAGATAGTCTGTCAAAGATTCCTCCTGTATGTTAATGTTTAGCTAAATATTCCACAGGGGCTGACCTGGTTGTGTATGGGGTCTTGTTTAGGTCTTCTTTCAACCATGTACAATTTGGAAAATTTTCTTCTGCTTACTGCTTTTTATTCCAGTGTAAAGAGTATCCATACCTTCAGGGCGTGACTTGTGCCATACCAACAAGCAACTATTAAAACAGATCTTTTTAAATTCAGGCGATGCCACTACACATCCCACAGTCATCATAATCTCTCAGAACTGGGAGACAGGTAATTACAGAGTCCCTTCTTGGTCAGTCTGGCCTGATTATTAGCCCCTTAAGCCTATGGCAAACTAGCTAGTGTGGGTGATTTCCATCTTGATCACAATGAGGGAGAATGAAAGATCCAAGTCCTAAAAGACCTTCTGTAGAAACATTTAACAACTGTGGTCACCATGGAGAGTCATGCTCCTTTCTCATCTCTCCCTCCACTGTATGCAAAAACACATCACAGCTCGCTTTCACTCCGAAGTCTCTGCAATCCAGCTATCTTGAGTGTAACAATATTCCATTCTCTTCCAATCAATACCTGTGTCTCAAATCCTTACACCTCGAGATTCCATCTGTAGCTGAAACTCTCTCATCACGTGCCATCTGTAACTGCTGATAGACAGTGTGCCCTCATTGTCCCCTCCATAGCCAGTGATCCCTAAACCTTCTACAGTCCATGTGCTTTTACTTTGCTGTTCTGACATCTTCAAATGCATTAACTGAGGACACTGATCTCTGTTCATAAAATTTGATCTTCGAGTTCATCCACAGGAATTTATTCCACATAAATTAACTTGGATTATTATTATTGTTTACAGAAAAAGAATAGTCAGAAGGAGGAGAACTTAGCTGACAGCCACAATATGTGGACTGTGAACTGCAGGCAAACTTTGGCCCCATTCACCTCCTGTCCACCCATTCCTTTTCTATGTCTCATAATAAATGTTTCATTCTTCATGAGGTTGCCCAGGAGGGCAATGGGGAGAAAAAGGGTGGTTGGAGTTTTTATTCTTTGTCCCACACTTTCTCTCACTCAGAGATGGATTCCTGACCCTCTCCTACTTCCTCATCCTATTTTTAGAACTGGTACAAACCCACTTTTGAAGTAATATAACGTCTCTGCAGTCACAGCAAAGATATTTCACATACTTTTATGTCTGTTTTCCTTCTCCATGCTTTATGCTCTTAGCACTTTAGACAGATGATATCCTTTAGAAAGACTTGGTTTGTGCTGTTTTTAGAACAAGAGGGCTCTGGTCCCATACTGCGAGTTAAGTGAAATGCAAATAATAATTGATAATATTGTCACACTATTTTTAGATGATCTAATCACAGATGAACAAGAAAAGGATTTGTTGCTGTTGTCTTTATTCTTAGGGCTTATATAAACACTGAAAAAGTTGCTTTGCTGTAACCTGGATAATCAGGGTAAGAGACCTTTCAGAAGATTTCAGTTAATCCACTTTCCTTCTTTTCTGTGGACACCTCACATCCTTTTGTTCACTACTAGAAAACTGTAAAGGTCAGCTTCTTACTTTATGGATGATGAGAAAAGGAAGTGTCCCTTTTGTATGTACAAATACACTTGTAGAGGTGAGTAGATAGTAGCGGCATTGGTAGGTTGGAAATTTCTAGGGAGTCATATCAAGAGGACAAAGCCAGTTATTGCTATCAGCAGCAGGCCCAAAAAGCAGCAGGAGGTTTCCCGTGCACCAGAGCTTACACTGATAACTAGCTATCTAATGAAGCAGCTGATAATATAATAGTTATTTTTTGTCCTCCTGTGAATTTTCTACTTTCTAATTCTATTCAGGTGTCAAGCTAAGATGATGGAGAGTTTCCAGTGGCTGAATTGGTGTAGGGTTGGAAAGGACATCAAAAGAAAAAAAATTATATTTTAACAGAGAAAAAAAATCTGATTTTGCTCACACTTACTGAATTAGATATATACACAGGGTTTCTTAGAGGAATATTAAAGGCAGTGAAGGATCTTGCCTTTATTTCTTAGGTTCTGTTATCTTGTATGTTATATTCAACATTCTCCACAGGCAAGGAAAGCATTATTCCTTCTGGAATGTTGGAAAGCAGTACTTGTCTCATTGCTGTCTTCTAATAACAGTAATACATTGCTGTGGTATTTATTAATGCTTACCTGTCTTCATAGCACAACCATGAATGTGAATGTGTGTTTGCATGCATAGGGAGACAAAAAAGTACATCTAAAGTGCATATGTTTCAGTGATTTTATAGGAATCGTAAAGCTGCATTTTTTTCCATTTTCCTGCATGGAAATTGATAATTCCTATGGCGTGGAAATTATCCATTTTCTGTACTATGTTCATTAAATTAGAAGAGAATGCTGTTCATTCTTCTCAGCCAAAATGCATCAGAACAAACTATGTTCCATTCCCATTAATACCTTGGTATGCAGCAGAGTTTTTAAGCTTCTCTTTCACCAAGATACATCAATAACTTGTGTAAGACCCTCTCAGTGCAGCAGGAGCAAGTTCACACAATCATACAGATAAATGTCACACATTCAGTTGGATTACACATCATATTAGTTTGCCCAGGTGAAAACAGCAAATAGGAAGAGGCGATTCCTAATAAAAATTTACCTATAACACTTCAGTGACACTTAGGAAGAAAAAAGGCATTATCATTCCTTGATTCTGCATTCCCACATAGTTCAAGCAAATTTTTGATCAGCAAGGACGAGAAGCCTGGAAAGAGGAATATAGTATCTGACTGCCTTAAGAAACTGTCTCCTTACAAGGGCAGAAATTTTGCAATCAGATAAATCCCAAGTTTCATATAACTGGAGGAAAATGTATCTACTTTGGCTTCAGGAAAGTTGGTACATAGAAATCTTGTTATCTTAATAATCAATTTACCTGAACTTTTCACTTCTAATGTTAAAAGGAAAGCAGAAACTCCATTTAAAAATACTATTTGAGTTGATTACATTTCCTGACTATTTATGAACTCCTGATGGTGAAAAGAGCAGCTCTGGTACCTCAGGTCCCACTCTCTCTGTGGTAATGCCATGCATGTATTAACCAAAGTCCCATCTGCAGAACTCCATTCCAGACCAGCTGTGGTCTCTAAATGTAACTGTGGTGCTACAGTGACTCAAAGGAAAGGTCCAGGTGCTTCAGGTATCCCATAATTCTTAGAATCATAATGTTCA
Source organism: Struthidea cinerea (assembly GCA_013397865.1). Classification (NCBI taxonomy): domain Eukaryota; kingdom Metazoa; phylum Chordata; class Aves; order Passeriformes; family Corcoracidae; genus Struthidea; species Struthidea cinerea. Next base: position 201,606 of record VZTI01004790.1, read on the forward strand.
TTGCAATATTTGAAGCCGTGCTAAATTACATCTGTTGAGAATTTAGACTCTATTTAGATGAATAAAGTTTGTAGACGGTAGAGTTACAAAACAGGAAACTCCTAGAAAAATATGTGCAATTTGAAATTAGTTTTATGATAATTTATCTTTTTTCAACACAGTCTTCTTGTATTCCTCATTAATTTGCTTCTTATCTTTTTACGGTGTCGTTATTATTAGCTTCCTCATTTTTATTATTAGCTTTCCTCTTTTCCTAGCACAGTGTGATTTCCACCAGGATCAAGATTTGGCTGAGCTAGGTGCTTTAAAGATGTGAGGCAAAGTGTGATGGTTTCCCTAGCAATAGGAAATGCTTTAAACCTCAGAGTGCAAACATTTGCTCACACACAATACGTTTTCGTTCCGTTTAGTGGCTGGCACAAACTGTCGCCTCTTGCAGGGAATCAGATATTGATTTCTGCAGTGAATTATGTGGATAAAATGAAAAAGGATGTTCAAAATTCTTCATGCATCTTATACAGGCAAGTTCAGTGCTATTCAGATTATTTGGGGCTAACTCAGAATATCGTCATTCCTCAGGAGCAGTCCTCTGTCAGCCAGCAGCAGGTTACATTGCATCGTGTGAACGAGCCTGGCTGGGCCACGCTTCATGAGCCTCCATCCGATGCCAAGTGCATGAGAAGAAATTAACAGTGGGTGAATGTGTAATGCTGAGTAGCCATGGTAATGGGTGATGTCTGGGCCCTTTCCTGGCCGACAAAAATAGGCTGCAGACTTCTGCCTCTCCTCAGGGCGCCTCTCATCAGCGGGTCAGGAAGGCCAGGAGGGGCCGCGCCACGGCTGCCACTGTCTCTGAGGCAGCTCCGGAGTGAGCACGGGGCACCTGCAGCTCTCGGTGTGCGCTGCCGCCCTGACGGCTGTCCTCGCCGGGCAGACACATGCAGACAGACAGACAGACAGGGCTGCAGTCCCCGCGGGACTGTCAGCAGGCGGTGCTGCGTGGGACGGACAGCTCCTCTGTAAGCGGCCGCACAGGGCAGCGCGGGATGGAGCCATGGGAGCGCGCACAGCGCGGCTGCTCAGCCGCGGCTCCCGCAGGCGCTGCTCTGGCCACGGCCCTGAGCCACACCGAGAGACACGGAGGGTGTGCAGCCAGGAAAACTGGAGGTGAGATTGAGAAGGTCTCTGAGGAAAATCTGCAGGAAAATCTGAGCCACACAAAGCAAGGGAGAAGGGAAATTGGGGACCCCAGTCATATAAGCAGTGGAGGGTGGCTGCTGCAGTGGGGAAGGCTGGGAGCTGATTGATGACTCCTAGCAGCAGAAGGAGTGTTCCTAATCCACCTTTAAACCCACTGCTTAGGAATAGGCACTGGGGGACACAAGCAAGACCTGTTAGGGCCAGCTGATGAACCTAATATCTACACAAGGTGGAAAAGTTGAATGATAGTTTTAGGAGCCTCATTTCTGCAGAGAACTGTGGCAGGAATTTGGTGTCCTGACCTGCTGTCTAGCGAGGTCTGTTGTTCACTGGGGTCCAGGATTGCGATGTTGCAGTGACTGCCCAGGTTTGTCAAGCTGTCAGACTGTTACCCCTTGCTTCTCCCCTGTGTGCAAACCAGCAATCCCGCGAGGAATAAGCTGTCTGGTGTTGCAGGCTTCCATGACACCAGGACCCTTTCCAAGGAGTGAGAGCAGGGTGTGATACATGTGGCCAAGTGAAGCAGCACTTTGCAAACACTGTTTCCAAAGGCCTGTTGCCCTCATGAGGAAGGCTTTAAGTTAGGAGTAAGATCACTACATCCTGAAGAGAAGCAAGGGCGTAAGGGACAGAGAATATTCATCCTGGGCAGAGCATGATAGAGAACATCTCCAACTTCCTTGTCAAAACAGCTTGATTTGGGTCTCATCTCAAGTGTCTATATATGCATGTAGAATGGGGAACAAGCAAGAGAAATTTTAAGCTATGACTTTGGTTACGGAAACATTATGGGATAGCTCTCCTGGCTGGAATGTTGTACTGGATATCCAGTCTCTTCAGATGAGGGAGGGTGGGAAGGCAATGAGGAGGTGCTATGAAAAGGCGTAACTTAAATGCATGGAACTTTGCCCTAGGGCATGAGATGGAGCAATGGAAAGCTTATGGGCACAGGTTAGAGAACAGGCCAGCACAGACAAAACTGCAGTGGTCTACTACCTATAAATCCTGACAAAGAAGAGGTGGCAGAAGAAGCAAGATTTCTGGAATGTACTGAAGACAGTTTTGTGCTGCAGGTGATGGATAAAGCAACAAGGGGAGGACACTCTGCTCACAAACAAGAAAGAACATCTGGGTGATGGTTGATGTTGCGAAAGGCTGCCTTATCTGTGTCTTGGGGTGACTAGACAATCTGCAATAACAATTACATTGTGCCATTCAAGATCCAGAGATGAATGTGCAAGATAAACAGCAGAAATACCATCCTGGACATCAGAGGAGCAATTTTTTTTTCTTGTTTAGGAACATGGTTGGCTGATTCCTGGGGAAAATTTGGGAAAATATAGACACATCCTCTCACACATGGAGTTGTGGGGAAAGCAAGCTAAGAACATGCTCAACTTTAGTGAAAGAATTCAAGAGGCATAATTTATTTTTCAGTTAATAGATCTAAAGTTAGATCATATATTTTAGAACATTCTAAATGAATGATTAGCTATTTTTTCAATGAAAGGTGAACTATTTTGAATGTAAAATATTTATCCACCAGTGCATCAGAAGAGCTAACACTTTCTATAGAGTTCAGTGGCAGGAGGGCGGCTAGGAACAAGGTGATAAAATTTAGAGACCTTTCAGACAGGTGTGAGAATTGAACCTAGGTCTCTGATTTCTCTTACTTGTGAGTTATATCTTCCTTCCTTCCTTCCTTCCTTCCTTCCTTCCTTCCTTCCTTCCTTCCCCCTGTTTGGATTCTTCATTTTTGTTCTTGAATTAAACGATTGGTTACCTATCTCCTGCAGATTATACAGCATTATCAATCCTGAACAAAGCTGGAGCTACCTGCCAGATAAGATTTACACATTTACAAGGATTCAAGCCATGCATCTCTCTTAGGTACATTCTGTTAGCAGCTAGTAAGAGCCTCTAATTGGCATTTAATCTTGGTAACCTCTGCATTCAGTATCTGTCTATCTCTGTTTTGCTTGGAAAGCTAAAGTGGTTTAGTATGCTTTGTGATAATGTCTCTTTTATGTTCAAAGAAGGTGAATCTTCAGCCTGTTTTATTGTAGGTTTCTAGGCTCTATACAGAATCACAGCATGTCCCAGAACTTTCAGGACAACTTTTCAAGCCACAGATACTTTGAGGTTTATATTTTACATCCATGTGTGAATAGAATCATAGAATGGTTTCAGTTGAAAGAGACCTTAAAGATCATCCAGTTCCAATCCCCTTGTCAATGGCAGGGACACCTTCCACTAAACCAGGTTACTCAAATCCTTATCTAAACTGGCCTTGAACACTTCCAGGGATGGGGCATCTACTTCTCTGGGCAACCTGCTCCAGTGTCTCACCACTCTCACAGCAAAGAATTTCCTCCTAACATCTAAATGTACTGTCTTTAAGTTTGAAGCCTTGCCCTTTGAAAAAGTCCCTCTCCACCTCTCTTGTATGCTCTCTTTAAGTATGGGAAGGCTGCCTTAAGGTCTTTCTGGAGTCTGCCCTTCCCCAGGCTGAACAACAGCAGCTGAACATGAGCCAGAGTGTGCCCAGGTGGCCAAGAAGGCTGGTGGCATCCTGGCCTATATCAGCAATAGTGTGGCCAGCAGGACCAGGACAGTGATTGTCTCCCTGTATTCAGGACTGGTGAGGCCACACCTCGAGTGCCTCTAGGACCTTCAGTTCAGGAAGGACATTCAGGTGGAGCTGGAGTGAGTCCAGAAAAGGGTAATGAAGCTGGTGAAGGGGCTGGAGCACAAGTCTTATGAGGCCTGAGGGAGCGGGGGTTGTTTAGCCTGGAGAAAATGAGGCTTGGGGGGACCTTATCACTCCCTACATTTATCTGAAAGGAGGTTGTAGACAGGTGGAGTTCAGTCTCTTCTTCCAGGCAACCAGTGATAGCATAAGGGAAAGCAGTCTCAGATTATCCAAGGGAAAGTTCAGGTTGGATATCAGAAAAAAATTCTTCACTAAAATAGCTTTCAGGCATTGGAACAGGCAGTCCAGGGAGGTGGCCAAGTCCTGATCCCTGGAGGCATTAAAAGGGGCATAGATGTTGTGCATAGGGAGATGGTTTGTTGGAGGACTTGGCCATCCAAAGGCTGGACCTGATGATAGTACAAGTCTTTTCCAAATGTAATGTTTCTATGATTCTATGAAATATTCTTGCCTCCTGCTCCAAGTCAGGATCAGCTATCAGCTGATTCAGAAATCTTCTGACAGTGTCTGCATCAAGGAACTTTGGCTGCCTATTTGAACGGGTAAACCTCTAAAGCTTCTAGGATACGTTTATAGTTAAGCACATAGTTTTCTTTATATAAAATAATTAAATTAATAATATTAATTAATATTAATACTAGTATTAATATTAATATTAAAAAGTAATAAAATCTTTTATCTCTGTCCCCAGAGATTCCACAAGTTTATTTCACTTTACTGGGGGAATATCTTAGAAGCCCCTTTTGATTTGCACATTTTATTAGACTTATTGCAATGAGTTTCAGGAAGTTTTTGGGGTCACTGATCTAATGAGTGCATACATCTGTGTCTTTATTTTTTCAAGTCATATAACATAAGTAATTTTCTCAATGGCTAGATTATTATCATCTTTGGCATAAACATGACACATAAGTTATTCTAACCGAAGTGGGATCTCTGCAAAGATCAGTAATCAGAAGCTGGGGTCACAAGAAAAGTTCTCCAGTTGTTTTATGTTAAACTTTCAGAATATTGTATACTGGAGATTGGTAGCTTTGAGGGCCAATAAAACTCTTTCCTTCAGTACACTATATTATGTATGAATAGCAAAACAGAATTCTGGAAGTCCTCTGAGATTTCTAAAAGTACAAAGAGAGAGATGGGGCAGATGATGCAGGATTTAGATCTCCTGGAAAAGTACAGCTAGTTGCACTCTATGGTATACTTTCATTTTTCATTTTCTGTGTTGACCATGGACATCTATGATACATGATATTCAAATTTAAAAAAACCCCAAATATTCATAACTTTTTGAAGTGTTTGAATTAGAGAGAAGGTCTAAGAATAACTTACAATACATACTGTCAGAAAATGAGTCTGAGAGTCAGGGAATGTTATATTCATGGACTCTACTCAGAAGAAAAAAAAGGTATACTGTGGATTATGCTATCTACCCCAAATGCTAAATGGGAAGCACATTTTTAATAACAGAAGTTTATGCTTGGACTAAAAATGAAAGCTTACATATATCTCTATCATAGGAATTACTCTAAATAATTCAGTAAGACCCTAAAGTAAAAATCAGGAGTATAAACTTATTTACAAGTAGTAATAAGTTCAATCCATGAAGATTCAGGAGTACTGAAATCTATTAAACCTTTTTTCTGCTCTGTGAAAAGTGCCATTGTTGTAGTGTTCTGATGATATGGTGTATATATCCCAGTCCATTGCATTAATTCATATCTAGATATATCTTCCTGCCTAATCAATCTATAAATAGCCATCTGACAACCTCAGTAATCATATCATGTCATGTTACAGGCTGCCTCTCGAATGCAGCATCATTAGTCGCTCTCAGTACTGCTGGTGGTTTGTTCCAAACATGGTTTAAAGTTCTTCATTCTTGTGCTAATAATATCTTCTAGACTTCTTTCTTTCATTCGCTCCAGCATATTAGACTACCAAATATACAGGTAGAGCAGTAGGAATCACTAGCATACACATGCTGATTTGGCTGTGGCGGGCTGACATCTGCCTAGCTCTGCCTGCTACAGGGCTTCCCATAAAGCCTGCTACCCATATATGTACCTAATTCTGAAAAAGTGTGGAGAATTTATTGCTGAGCAACTAACTGAGGGTAAATAATTTCACAAAGTTTGCCTATTTTTAATTGTTACAAGTACCATCTAACTTTTTTATCTTAAAATAATTTGGAGGTAATACTTTTGGATATAAATATCTTGACTAGTTTCAGCATGCCCCATATGCTTGAATTACATGAGATCTGAAATTTTAGACAGTGTTTGATGTTCTCCTCAGCCATAATTATAGTTAAGTAAATATTGGGAATAACTAGATATGGCTGTAGTTTTCTGCTTAGGATTCTTGGATTTAAGGAAGTCTTCTTGACAACAATCCAGAGACAATGAACCCAAAAAGGAGTCAGCACATTAATTTCATTTTTTAATGAAAATTCATTAAAAATTTAAACAAGCATTCACAGATAGAATCCTTCTGTAAACATGCACAACTTCTATAATTATAAAAACTTCAGCAGAAGTAAAACAGCAGCAGAATGGATGCTAAAGAGGTAGCAATCCGAGAAGAAGTGTGATGGGAAAAGCCTGCTAGGACACAAAATATAGATGGTCGAGCTAATGCTGTGTGTTGTCATTTTGTATGAGTCCAGGCACATAGCACATGTAAGAGAGGAGAAAGCTGCATTTCCTTCAAAGAGAGAAATTTTGTTCATTCATGGGGTAAAAAAGGTGCTGTGATTTACCCTGACTTTATTAATTGTGTAAATAAGTTTGACAATGCACATACTTTAGTAGCTAGTAAATATTCATTGCAAGAAGTTACTGGAGCATTGTATCTGCCTGTGTCTGTGGATACATACATCTTTAAAGGGCTCATTATTTCTGTAAAGTGAATGATTCAGTGACCCTGGAACAGAAATGTATATGTGATGAGGTGTGCTAATAAAATATTAGTTATGCTATCAGGAAACCACAGCTTGAAGGCTGTTGAAGAAAAACAGAGGATTGTAACAGAGACTCCCTGAAAGTTCAAGTATAGGATAATTGCAGAGGCCTGGAAAGTGCAAGGAAGGAACAATACCAGAAGCGCCAGGTCTATTAACCGAGATCACAAATGGTCATTTCATGGTCATTAATGAAATGCCATGTTGAGCGCCAAGTGGAACTTGTTTCAGAGATAAAATAGAACAAAGAACAAGTATCACACATATGTGAAGCTTACGTTACAAAGTAAATTTGAATACACCTAAGTGTGAACCAGTGAGAAAAGAGCAGACAAGCACAGTGTTAGTGAATGTATCAAAGTTCCCTAGGCAGACCCCAAGTGAGAAGGAAGCATCAATGTTTTTCCCACAAAAGAACTTGAGGTACCTCAACCTCATGCTGATTCTTCTCCTCAAAGAGTGGTACCCACATTTCAGGACCCAAAGAGCAGAAAGAGGATGGAGATAATGCCAGAGAGATATGTAAACACTAGAAAGTTTCTGTGTATCTGTTTTAATGCCATCATTTTGAGGAGTGGACTGTAACAGTTGTATAATTGCAGAATGGTTTAGTTTGGAAAAGGATGTGTAAAGGTCATCTAGTCAGATTACCTTAGTCAGACCATTACCAAGCAGGCGATAATGTATAGGACACCTAGTTTTAAGTATCTCTAGGGGCAAGGAATTCACTGCCACTTTGGTCAACCTGTTACAATGTCCCACCAGCCAGGTGAAACATTTTCTATTGACTTAGAATAGTCATGTTGGAAATTGCAAGGATTGCCCATCCTGTTACCACTGTACACATTATCCACATCAGCTTGTGATGGGTATCTGTCCTTCTGTACAATTAGGGGGGAAGCTGAGAAGAAACTTCACCTCATCCAAGTCAATGATTAAGGTGCAACCATGCTTCAGAAATCCAAATGTATTGTCTTCAATTTCTGGAAACACCATTTTATTCATGATGTAGGGCAAAACATCTCATCAGTGCATGCCCAGGAGTGTCTCTAAACAACACAACTGAGCCCAGTGGCGATGAATAGCTTACCTTTCATCCATAGATATAGTATTTTGCCATCACCACCAGCGTGAATTTTCCTTTATACATTAATAATGGGTAGAGCTGAAAAGGTTCAGATTTTGTGTGCCACTTCCAACCTGACTCAGCAAATTTTTTGAATCAACAATATTTTAATTGCGAATCTCCTTGAGAACAGTTTGTGGGGGTTTGTTTGTTTCTGGTTTTCTTGTTGTTTTTAATTTTATTTAGAAGAAGCATAAGGCATCCTATTCCAGTTCTTGGATGGGTATCTGGTCTGCACTACATCATTTATGCAGACGTCCCAAGTCCCAAGAAAGGGACTAAATTTTGAGTTTTCAGAAAACTGGGGAATTTGATTAAATTTCAAATTATTTACTAAATATATTTCATAGCAACAATCAATGAATTTATATTTTTCGGGAAAGCATGGAAATATTTCAAATCACTTCATTAAGGGCAGCAATATCTATGTTACTTGCAGCACAGAGAGTGCTTTTAGGTGACAACAGACCTGACTTCTGGAACAACATGAAGCCCCAAGATATTATTTTGTCATCTGAAACTTCTCACAATTTCTGACTGAAGAGGCTGAAAAAGTTGTTTCACACACAGTGATCATTGGATGTGGCTCAGTGTACTACATGAAAGTGTGCTTTTCAAAATAAACTGTACACATACAAAAAGTCTCCTACTGATTTTTTTTACCTAATTAAATGAGAATATAATAACATTTTCATGGACACAGAAGTATTTTCCATTGGTATATCTGAAAGCATTCTAATATGCTCAAATTAATTCCATTCCAAAATTCCATTTCACAGAGAAGTAAAAGCAGAAATAGAACAAAATCCCTGGCTAGTGATCCCACAATTGGTCTTAAATGGCACGTGAGATTGTTCTTCCAGTCCAGAGAGGAAAAGATATCTGAGCTCATCACCTGCAGTCATGTGGTATTTGCTTGGACATCAGCAACCTGTATTTCAATAGTAACCCTGAAACAGGAAAAATCCTAAGGTTTTCATTTTTCCAAGGACTTGCCCCTTTCAGGTACAAAACACTCCTCTCTGGAAGGTTCTGAAACTTTCTTGCTTTCCTGGTTCCTATTTGGGGTGAACGGGAGAAACAAAGTAACAACTACTGTAGAAAATCTCGGTCTCTTTTTCAATGCTAAAGAAACGCAGACAGGTTGGAACTAATATTTTAAAAGCCAATTGTAATTTAAGCTCATCTGAAAAGAACTGCTTTCCCAAATATAACACTCCCAAAAAAAATATTCCTTAAAAATGAGCTGAGACATGAGTGAGTAAATGAGTAAGTAAATAATCTTTCCCAATAACAAAAACAAGCCAGGCACTGAATATACAGCTATGACGCAAGGAAACTTTTTATTTCTCTTGCTCTAATACTTTGAGTGTAGCGTGGCTGTAAACCAGCAGGCAGCCATGAACACCAATAGAGAGACTTTAAATCAATATGAAAAAATAAGTTTTCCAACTGCAGCCTTTGTAATCTTAAAAACAGCATTAAGAGGCAGAAGGAACACATTGCATTCACCATACAATTTTCTGAGTGTCACAGAGGTTAAGAGTCTCCTTGACCATATCAGCAGGTAAATCCTCTATGTTTGTTCCAAACCCAGCAGGAGCATCAGTAATTTACAGCAAGGGATCTGTGCAGGGTCTTTTGCTTTCATCCATGAGGAGCATTTCTGTTGTTTAGGTGCTGTGCATGGTGGAATTTCCTGTTGTTGCTTAACATAGGAGGATTTAATTTGTTGCATAGCAGAATTTTTGATGTGCATACTTGAAATAAATCTGAGATATCACAGGTTTATTTCTCAGTTGATTTTTCCAACAGGAAGTTTTTTAAATTGTGTCTTGCCCTCTCTCCCCACTTCCCAAGTCAATGGCAATGGAGTTGTTTAACTGTGGCCTGCTGAAATAGAGACTTTGTTTTTCAACTTCCACTGAATATGTGATGTCATAGCCACCTAGTAGATAAGCTCCAGATAACATGACAATAATCACAAGTCTCTGACTGGGTTGCAGAAGTTGCATTCTTCCTCTTTCCAACTTAATTATTGCAAAATTTCAGTAAAGTGCAAGTTAATTTTATTTTTTATCAGAGAAAGAAGGGACTTCTGCTCATGAAAAAGTGCAAAGGACCTATTCCCCTGGGTTCTATGGCACTGAAAAATACAGCTGCAAAAAGTAGGTTGAGGAAATTCCATATACATGTGCTTATTTTGATAATCAGACTCCAACAACATTTAGTTTCAGAAACAAAACTGGTCTGAATGATCAGCTCTTCACACCTCTATGATATCAAATTGTCATCTGTGGAGGAGATAGAGTATTTTTTTTACTGTTTGTATGTCAAATTAGGAGGTGCGTGCTGTTCATGATATTTGACTGATTTTTGATCATTTTACTGTTCTTCCTAAAAAGAAGATACTGATGGTCTTTGGTCCAAAAAAAGAACTCCAAGATTGCAGCTGCATTGCCTGGGTTACTGTATTGTTAAGACTTACTCAGGATTTCAACTTTTAAGATCTATTTCAAACCTGTAAATGAATGAAAACTTCTTTTTGACAGTCAGAAGATATTCTCACGGAGGCAAAAATTACTGTAGTTTTAGGAATCTAATCAGTGTGCTACAGAGGGACAAACTTAGAAAACAAAGTCTTGCAATACGTAAAGCAGACAAAGGTAGACAAAGGTGGATACTTATATAGTCAAGGTTCATTCATGGGTTTTATGTATAATAGGGATTTTTGTGTGTCTGTTTTTGGAAACAGGTTTGAACAGGTTAGAAGTACCTCCATGAAGAAATTATCTGAAATATATGAAGTTCATATATGTATAAGGATAAAGGATCTGGAACTGTTTTTATTAATACTGCCAAACCTTCACACAGAAAAATTAAGAAATGCTTTTGATAAATATTTGTATGGAAATAAGCTATTTTTGGTCTTCTAAGTTTTCATCATTGTTGCTCAACCCTTGTTTCACTGGTGAAAAACTTATTAGTATTCTTTTTTCCAAAAGCTATCAATTTTTGTATCTTTGTCTGACACCTATAAACAAGGTTGTCAAGGTGGATGGAGGAGAGGAGTAGCTGGGGCAGAATTGCACAGCTAGTGTTGGCACAGACTCACATGCACAGTTATTTGCAGGGTCCACAGCTAAAGGTATACATGGATTCTAATGGCAAATGTTGTTTCCAGGGACAAAAGGAAAGAGTTTGAAAAAGTCTATAAATCATTGAAAACTACAGAAATTCATTTAAATGACAAAGGTCCTAAACTGTCACAGTACGTGTAAAGAAAAACTTCAGATTTAAATGTGAATGATCAGTCTGTTAATTTAAAGCCTTTATTGTATCCAGGTCCTTACCACCTGAAAGCAAATTATTCTGTAATGTAGGACTCATGATGATGTGATGCCATAAATGTGTTAATACTATGTAAATGCAAAGACAAAGTGCTTTAAGAGCACAGACTCAAAGTATTGCTCTGTCATGGACTGAACCTTTCATATGTTTTGAAATGCTAGTTAAGTAAAAAGCAACCAACATGCTATGTTATTAGAGTTAAGCTTTTTAGTTTGCAGTGTCACACTTTGAAAGGTAATTTAATGCTGCTGAAGTTAGAAGCTGTTTTTAGGTTTAAAGTTACCAACTATATTGAACACCTGCACCACATAATTTTACAAGGCATTCTGGTCCTTTTTCTCATCATGTTGGAGTATGTGTGTATGTGTTAAGGTTTTTATTCTTATAGCAGAAAGATAAAGTATTCACAGCATGTTATCTATCTTAAAAAGACAGCAAATGTTACTTCATGATATTGAAAGCACACACAAAATCATCTTGGTAATTTTTTTTCTCATAAAGACATTGTGTGACAAAGTTTGTCTCATACACATCTTAATAGCTGTGGACAGATCCACTATTTTTACATATTTGAAAAATTGTTTGGCCCCTCTGCTACAGTTTCAGTTAAAGTAAATGAAGGTTTTTGAACTACTAAAAGTGGTAATGAAATTTTTGTGATCTGGCAAGTTACATGAAACTGTGTTCTTTACTCTGAATTTTAGTTATAAGAATGAAAAGAAGAGGAAACTTCCTTACGAGTAATTTCATATCTTAAAAAGAACAGCCTCTTCTAGTCTAAACAGAATTATGGTAACTTTAATGTTGTGACAGAAAAATTCAAAGGAAACAAAGCAGATAAATCTCTAGTGAGATAAACTTATACATGTAAATTTACTTTCATTTTATCATGTTGTATACCAGAAAGGTTATCTGATATTAGTTGACATCAGTGCATCTGCAAGGCACGCTTGAAAATGTTGATTTATCTGAGACAAAATTAAAACAGCTTCTTTTCTGAATCTCTGAACTCAAATTAACAGAATGGCCTAAGCAATTTATTTGGTGAGACAATATTTTAAAAGTTCATTTTCAACATTTTCTTCCATAAGATTTCTAATCTGAGGTGAAACTCAGGGTTAGCAAAAGATTTTTTCCACAGGCACTGAAAACTGCAGCATTTTTTTTTTCATCTTGTATGTCTCTTTACCAAATAATGGTCAGATGGAATCCTCAGGAGATGGGGATGTTTCCTAGAGCTATAAGTCTCTCTTTCCTAAGGAAGGAGTAATAACAGTGGGTGCCTTCCTGAAGTGCTTTTTAGGCGATTGAATTCAAAGTGCTGTATAAGAACACAGTCTTTTATAATTCAATTTCAGATCATGTCCAGAATAAAGAATTCATGGCAGGTGAAAATTGAAAACAGTGGCTGAAAGAAATGAAGTTAGTACAGAAACCTTTAAAGTGCAAAAATGTTCAGATTTTGTTCACTGTGATTTTCAGAGTAACTGCAAGTCATTTTTTAACCTATTTAAACCAATTTCCCCATCTTCAGTTACTCCTATTGCTTTTACTGCATGGTTTCTTCCTCTTGCTTTTGCTCTGACAGTTGCACATTTTATTTAATGACTAATATCTTTTTTTTTCTTTTTAATTTATTCAGTTCATAGGACACTTCGGTGCTTTACTGGAAAAGAAGTACCATCAAAATTTATAAATTATGTTAATTTTAAAATTATTATTAATAATGTAGATCTGCAATAAGAATGCAATAACTAAGAATTGGAAATGTTGCATTTCCTGTTTTTACTCTTGGAAACATATGCAATTTAAGACACATGACCATTATAAGAGGGTTGAATTTTAAATTTGTTCTCTCTCCCTTGAAGAAATTGACCAAACCCCCAGTGATAGGAGTATTCAAAACTGTACCTCATATTTTTAATTGCCAGCATAATCTAGAAATTTTCTATTTATAATCCATTTTTGAAATCGGAAAATTCTAATCATAACCCTCATGAGAACAATTCTTTCCTTTTTTAGTAGGTTAGATTAATTTCACTGTTGAAACTTGGAACATGGAATAAAGCATGAGGAAAAAACATCATGTTTAAGGTTGGGCTGTGTATGACTAACTGCTGAGAGATCTCATAGAAGAAAGTCCTGTTTGAATAATTCAATGACACTGAGAACATGGTTAATCTTTCTTATGTTGTAGAGAAGCTTTCTTCTGTATCTGGAAACAGAGACTTGTTAACATTGCAGAAGTTGTCTGATCTAGCCAGGTATTACAGACACTACGCTCTGCACACAGTCATAGTCCTTAACATCAGCATACAGGTCTCACCATCAAATCAATACCTAGGCAGAATTCTGAACTCAGGTGTTAGAAATTAATTTAATTTTAAAAATTTCCCATAAATCTGAATAGTAAATAAAATCATATCATTTCACTGTATGATGATGATACAACCTATGGAAGTGATACTTCACTCCCTACTCAAAATTTATTTTTAAAAGTAAGTAGTTTTTTTAATAAAAACAATACTTTCAATATTTGCACATCTGACCAGACCTTGGAGCTTTCTATCTGAATGCCATTGAAAGACACAGCTTTTCAGCCTGATTTAAATCTCTATACAGAAGACAGACCATTGGCTTAGACTTGATTTTGAAACTTTGCTCCCACACACTGGCATATGCACAGACAAACAGAAAGGTTGGATAAGTTCCTTATATTTGGAAATGCTGAGAAAGATATACTCTCTGATAGTTTTGTTTTGTTTGATTTGGAAATACAAATATTACTTGAAATAAGCCTTGAGACTGGAAACTCCAGCTCCACTGAGCACAAATGCTCAGCTTCGAGGCTTAAGCAATTCCCTTCAGAGTAGAAGAACTTAGATTAAAAATATCTTATTCAAAATTATTATAATGATTAAAACTATTTTTTATTTGATTGTCAATTTCTATTAGAAATATAAATGCCTATGAACAGCAGGCTTTTTTTTGGAAGTGGGAGTGAATTCACAGATACCCTTTAAGTACTAAAAAACTGAAATGTGATACTGCCTGGTTTTAGAAAGGACAAGCAAATAAATTGTAATAATATGTAAAGGATGTTAAGAAGGCATGTTAGTGTGGGTTGGTTCAGACAGTTAGAGTGTCGGAAAATATTTCAAAATTACTCTTAAACTGAGTTCCATTTATTTATTTCTGTTCTTTAACATCTGGTTTAGGGGACATTCCTTCAAAACGGAGGTTCACTTAAAAAAGTAAATGTAAGCTTGCTATCATGCCTACCAATTTACAGGAAACTTGAAATGTATTTTGATTAAATTACTTCTTTTATTTGAAGCGCAGCACCTTTTGCATAGTATCAAGTCTCTTATGAAGTCACAGGGGCTTTAAATAAAACTCACTTGTTAAAAGCACAAAGGAAATTTCCTGAAGGTAACAGGCTCACTTTGTCAGGACTTTGGGAACTGAATGACAAAAAATAGTCTTTGGGTCTTTTAATTCTTTGGATTTGGTGAAAGAAATTTAGAGAGGTTAAACAAAGTTTGCATGTGGTCCTACAAGCCCTTCAGCATGGTGTTCTGCTGCTCATGTGACAAGGTTAACCAGAGAATTCTGCTGTCTTTCTCTATAACAGACTGCTCATTGAATGTCCATTATTTAAAACTCAAGAGGCATAAAGTAAAGATATAAATTATCATTTAGATGACAAATTATAAAAGAAGCTTATAGGGGCTTAATAAATTTAAGTAACAGAGATTAAATACATTCAACATATATTATTCTTTGATGCACAACATACTTTATTAAAAAAAATAAAATTAAGAAATGAAGTCACTCCAGAAATACAAATGTGTTCTGCCCCTTTATAGCTTGATGGCATTAGGGTACATTATGCACCAGATCTGTGACAGCCTTGTACTCCTGTGGGTCTGACACGTCAGCGGATTCCTGACAACTGACTGCATTGGAGACCGAAGTCAGCCTCACTGGGAATGAGTGGCAAAGGCATCCCGTTGTAACTTGCCCAGAGGCTCTGGGCATCCTTGGCAGAGGCTTTCTCAGGAGAGGTTATTTCAAAAACCCCCAAAGGTTCTGATAAGCTTGCAGTACAGCTGCCTTGGAGATGGAGGAAATTAGGCAGCTGTCTACCTTGCCCAGTCTCTTGGAGAACCCTTCTGTTGTGGGGTTGCCGAGGGTTGAAGAACAAAAGGTGCTGATCTCTACCACAAGGAATACCATCCAAGACTCCCTGATTCCCATCCATACACTCATTTGGTGACTAGAGATCCAAGGAGTGATCGGTAGAACCCACTCACCCCTTAAGAATCCCACACTGGATGCCAAATAGGATCATTGTAGTTTAACTCCAGCTGGCAGCCAAGTACCACACAGCTGCTCATTCACCCTGATGCCCTGCCCCACTGCCCCTAATGGGATGGGGAGAAGAACTGGAAAAAGATAAAAGTGCATGGATGCAGATAAGAACAGTTTAATACCTGAAATAAATTCTTGAACTTGTGCTTGCTGGCAGAGCATGGGTAACTGAAAAGTCCTTGTCTTAGGGTAAGCATTGCACAGCAACAACTAAACCAGCAGCGTGTTGTCAGTATTATTCTCATACTGAACCCAAGACACAGCTCTGTTCCAGCCCCTAGGAAGGAAATGATAGTTGGAGGCTGTCTTAGGCACAGCAATCATAAAATTAAAGAGTTTTTGACTCTTGGAGAAGTAAGGAGGCATGCCAGCAGAGATGCCACTTTGGACTTCCAAAATAGAGTTTGAATAGTAATATTTATTTTCATTATTTCAATCCCTGTTCCTAATGTAAACTGGTAAAAATCCTCTGAAACTGACAAATTCACAAATTAATTGAAAAATGAAACAATTAAAGAAATTATAAAATATTGTGCTTTGAAATCCTGAATTAATTGAAAAAAATTTTTACGATGTCCAATCTAGGCATTGTCTAAGCAATCAATTATTTATGAATGGCTTCTCCTGTCTTTTCTAGTCCTGTTTTTCTCTAGTGTCTCTTAGACTGAGTAGTGTAACAGCATCCTAAGTATTATTAAATAATAAATCAGTAAGTAGTACTCACCTCATCATACTCCAGGTCACACAATCTAACATTTCTGAGAATTCTCATTAACTCTTCTGGATTAGTAAACTAGAAATATGCTTTGTCATTGAAATAAGGGAAGAAAATGCAAGAAGAAAGAACTCCTATGTAGGTTGGAGTTCTCAGAGCAGGATAGTCTTGTCCTGAGAGAGACATAGTACCATTTCCCTTTGGAACTGCTGAATTTCTCTTCACATGCTGCTTGTATTTTACAAAGTGTTTGCATTTATTAGGTTAAGCATACATTGAAACATTATTTACTTTTTCAATCTTACCTGATGACAGAGGGAAAGAAGCAGAGGGGAATAAGTTGTGTTGGACATTTCTTGGCAGCAGCTGACAGCAGTCATAATCTGGTGATTGATCCTGAACCATGTGAACCGCTGTTAAAACACAGTGACCTATTTTGGTGATCCAGGTGGAATTTCTGCTCCTGAAAGACAAGCAAAAAGAACTGGGAGATGAGGGGAAAAAGGATCATTCTTCAAGACAGAAGTAGCTATTTAGGAGAAACACATTACCTGTTTCCTGTACTCACCACTAATTCAGGCTAAATACTTCTTTGGTTTGCCCCTTTTGTGTCATGAAAAGGCATTCATTACGCTAAATGCAGTTTCAGGCTTTGTGTCAGCTTGTAATAGTTCAGTTTATCACCACAGCAAGAGTGAAAAGTACAGAAAAATTAGGTTAATCAATATCACTGCAGTGTGTTTGACATTACACTCAGGAAAGGTTTACATGTCATTCCTAACTACAGGCCATAAACTGCCTGAGGTCTGTGTCTGCTCTTGATGTGAATGCTGGTTCCTCATGCGGATCGAGGGCAGAACACAGCTTTAAGCTTCTGCTAATCATGCACCCCCTGCAGACACCTAGCCCCTTGGATTGTAAAAAATGTGACACCACCGCTTCCAATATTCCCTCTCCTGAAAAAAACTTAAAATGTTTCTAATTGGCAGACCTAGGAAAAATCCCTTACCAAATGTTCTGTTTAAAACTTATGGTTATAAACAAATTTTTTCCCCTAACATTTAAAACTATTCACTCTGTTTGGTAGGCAGGGATTTGTTGGAGGCTGGTGTTTGGGTTTTTATGAGTGTTTTGGTATTTTTATGCTGGATCAAGGTAGGAAATGACAAACTGACAATGGAAAAATATTTGTGAGGCACTTCAGTAGTAAGGAATAGCATGGGCAAGGATAGGGACAGCAGTAGTAAGGAAAATATGCTTACAACCATAGGGAACTTAGGGGAAAAAAAGTCCTCCTTTTTGTACTGCAAAATCACAGGACTTCCAGAAACGTGCAGATTCACATCTATGATTAAAAATATATATGAATCTCTTATTTGTGGAAATAATACGCTCTCTTATAGCAACGGTGGAATTCGAGCAAATGCTAGTGATGACTGTGATGATGCTTTGTGATGACAATGACAACCTTATGACACATTTTTGTAACACTGGAAGTTACTCTCCATGTCTTTAGACTCAAAACTTCGTAGTCTTGCATGTTGTAATCCCTTATAAATTAGGTAGTAAATCTTTAATTTATTTTCTAAAAGCCATGAATTTGTTCGAATTTTGTTCAGAGCAAGAACTGAGCACTGTGGGTTTTAGCATTGCACAAAGCATTGCTATAATTTAAAAAAATATATCAGTTATTTTAAATTACATGGTCTTGAAGATATGTCATCATTTCCGTAAACCTCAGTAAAATATTCCTTTTTTTTTAGAAGAGTCACTTGTAGCGTTTATATAATTATATAGTCTGAGATAAAGTTCAAAGACTCTAGAATGAATATCATTCAAATTTACAGAAACCTGCAGTCCAGATCCTCGGCAGACTTAAAGAGACATTACTTCACTGACATTAGTGGAGCTATACAGAACTTGCTCCAACTCAGAAACTGTACTGAAATATTTATCTAAAGATAATTTTAAAAACTTTCATCTTGGAATTGAGTAAGGTGGTTCATAAATGCTGGCTTTCCTTCAAGACGTTTGATATGAGTGTGATTTTCACTTGAATGAGAACAAAAGGGCTACTCTCAGCATAAATTAGAGATAAAACAGGAAAAGGAAAAAAGGAAAATTAGAAAGATACACCGACAACTGATACAACCTGAGTACAAGTGAGATATATTCACTAAATTAACCCTGAGTGGAGTTCTTATGTGCCACTAAAATTTCAGAGCCTAAGGTTTATTTCTGAATTATTTTTCTACTCACATTTTTTATATGTTAAAAAGTCCCCTTCCCACCCTTAAATGAATTTATTTCAAAGTCAGAAGGGGATCATTATGATCAGTTATTCTGAACTTTTGTATAAGGCCTGCCCCATCTTTTGAAGCAAAAGAATACAATTTCCTCCATAATAATTTGTATTTTTATGTCTCTCACTTTTTCACAGTATTTCTACAAACTGAGAGTTCACTGGGAACAATGTCTCACTCTGTGATTTTACTGCAGGGCAACCACAGGCACACATTTCTGCTATTCTTTTACCTCTGACTTATTCAGAGAATAGGTAACATTTTGTGGGATAGGCCTTACAAAGCTTTCCAGTGCTTACTTTTTACGTGCCAGATTTTTTTGGTTCCTGTAAACATTTATTCAGAAGCACAGGTAAGTGTTTATAGATTAATTTGTAAAATGGGTATGAAAGAATTACATTTTAATTGGCATGTTGAAGGATTGAGTTGTGTCTCTCATTGACTATTATTATAATAATTATTAATCATGATAGAATACAAACTTCTGAAAATGAGAGCAAAACTCAGACTCCCAGCTCTGAAATGTACCCTCCTAATGGCTGGTTACTTGTATTATTTTGCTACATCAGTGTGCCATTTGACAGAAGAAGGTCAGGGGCACACTCCTATTCAGTTAATCATATATATATAGGTGCATAAAGGTATTTCTCCTGAAGTAATCAGTCTTATTCACACTTGCAGGCCCAAGTATAATACTTTCATTACAAATACAAACTCAAGAAGGAGTCCAGCTGTGATTCTGGATGGAATGATGTAGAGAAATTTTGCATTTGTAAAACAGATGTCGAATTCAGTGAGATTCTAAGAGGATAGTTATGTGGCCAGGGTGGCAATAAAGGTGATTTGGGCCTCATCACCTAGTCTGGAGGCCTCCTTGAATGTTGGCAACAGTGCAGTGATGTTTGTAGGCAGTCTTTGAGCACTTTATTCTGGCAGCTAATAATAAATCCACTGTGTATTTTATGAGCCCTGATATTCCCTGAATAATGGCCAAAGAGGAAAGTATTTATCTTCCATGTGAATCTACTTAAAAGCTGGAACAAATCTTCATTTTTATTAGAAACGTCACTCACTCATGGCCTTCATCTTTACATAAAAAGTGCAAATGATTTTCTGGAGCATTTCTGTGCAATTATGCTCTTTCCTGAAAAGTCCACATTAGCAAGGTGATACTTTATTAATATCAAATGAAACTTTGTTAACCAATTAAAAGCCAAAAGTGAATGAAATTCTGTAACTGTGCCTTTTACACCTAGCATATGCATCACTTTCTCATACACTACAGAGCATCTAAGAAAATATTAACAAATTTTATACTGCCTTATGATGCCATGAAATAAAGAGTTGGAATGATAATCATAGCGATTGGCTAGGCATGAAGACTGGAAAAATCAGACAGGAATCATTTGCTAAATTCTAGGAGACTTTTTATAGTAATTATTTTATAGTAATTATTTTACTAAGTTTTAAGTTTTATCATCTGTGCAAACCATGATAAAAAACAGAAACACCAAGGAAAAATTGGGCCATGAAACTGAAAACTATTGAAATCCAACCTTCGGTCTATGAAGAGTTGCTACCAGAGTTTTGTGACAGTTTGGGATGGTGTGCTAAGTGTATCTGGGTAATTTTGGAAACTAGTGGTTTTGATTTATAGAGATTCATATTTGTAGAGATTCTAGTTAAACAAATCTACTCACACCACCTGGAGACTGCATGACAGATGCAGAACAATTCTTTATATGTTATTAATACAGTACCTGAAGAGATTATTGGAATGTTTATCAGTACTGTTTAATAGCTGATTGTTTGACAAACAGGCAGGGAGGCATGACTTCAGGCAAGCATTTCATTATTTTTTCTGGGTTTATTAAATATGTGGTTCAAGCTATTTTAATTAGGCAGATTATATTTCTATGGCTAGAAATTGAAAAGAACAGTCTAAAAAGAAAAGATTTTCTTACACCCCAGCAAAATATTTTGTGATGTTTAAAATAGAGAGATGCAAACAGCTCTGTTCTCCTGTGCTTGAGATATAAAGTAACAAAGCTTAACTGAGCGTAGATGATTATTTTTATCTTAAGTTATATCTTCTTCCTACTATTAGGTTTTAGTAATATTTTAATTTGAAAAAGTGATTTGAAGCCCAGTAGTGCTGTAATATTGGGTACCCCTGCTTTGCCAACTGATGCATTAGAATCATCTAAGAGTTGCAAATTTGCTAATTTTAGGTTGAATGCATTCCTGGAGAAACCAGGAACCAGCGTGGAGATCTGCTGCAATGCATGCAGACAGCATGCATTGTGGGCAAAAGGTAACTACCCTTTGGAAGAAAGCAAATTTTCTTTCAGATCTTCTAGCAATTTGGTCTCTGCATGCAGAAGATTCTGTTCATAATGGCCAGACAATCTGAGATACAAAAATTTATTTCACAGCCTCTATTAAGAATAGACACTTGTTGCCTCTGTAGGACCAGCAACTGCTGCAAGCTTCACAGGTAGTAGGGAAACACAAATGGTGTTAGAATGATACTGGTTCACAATACCTGACACTATTCTTTCTGTCTTTGCACCGTACCAGTTGCTAACTTAGATTTGTCCAATGACAACAACTGTTAAACTGATGTCCAAATGCAATTAACTGTATGAAGTATTGTTGATACAAAGGCTACACTAGGTGAGGACCTACCCTCAGTATTAGAAAATAGTCATAGGTTTTGAGTGAAGGAAATGATAATGAATGTTAAGGAAGCACTTTGGGGGAAAAGGTCACAGACCATAGTGTCCTGAACACTTTAGGTTTAGTACACACTAAACATAAACCCCTAAAATACCATAAATCCTTGTTGATACATCTCTACTGTGTATTGTGATGTTTATTCTGTCTATCACCATATGCTAGATTCATTTATGTCTCCCTTTCATCTATGTCATTAGCAGATATATTTACTGTATCCTCCTATTAACATATTCAACTGACCATTTGAGTCAGCTAGCATCTACTACTGTTTTAGTAAGAACACATTTTCCATCATAATTCGTCACAACACCTATAGGTGGCCAAAACATGTCAGTTAATTTTGTGTTAGGGTAGCTTGAATATAATTTTAAGGTAATTATAATCTATTCAAATAACCAGAATTACTGTATACCCAACACTATCAACTGCAACTATGACAAATAAAAAAACATTAGAAGATACTCTCAAAATCATTATTACTATATAGATAATACAACATCAGTATTTCCTGCAACTCTATGTATGAAATAATAGAACATCAATAAGGAGAAGAACTGAAGAGAACAGTCAGAAAAATCTTGTGGCAAAGAGTTATGACCCACCCCAGAAGACAAGGGTAATTGTAGTTCTTATTAATAGATACCTTGGTGTGGATTAGAGTGAAATGACACTGAATGACCAGTGTTTGTAAATATATATGTGTTTATTTTAGAACAAATTGATTGCAAATGAAAACAAGTATGTAGTCATTTTGGTTGTTATTATCTATAGTAATATAAAAATAACACTTAAGAAAATTTGTAAGGAAAAGAAAGAGAAAGAAAGGATAAGAGTAAAAAGATATCACCACCCCTAAGCCTCAGACTTGGTTATTGCAATTTCGATGTCTGTTGGTCAGAAGTGGTGGCCAGAGTCTTGACTGAAGTAGCAGTGCTTGTGGAGTCCTAAACAAACCCTTTGGTTTATATTCCCTCAGCCCAGTACCACCCTTGGGGCAGCGAGTTTTGCACTGGATGATGTAATGCTGTGGATCAGGGACCCTTCAGGAGTCTTTGATGGTCTGTCATTACAGCTGCCTATTAAGTCAGAGCAGCTGAGTCCAATATGGCCCATGATGGACCATCAGCAGAGATGGGCACCTTCAGGCTGTGTGTGATTGTGCCAGTACTTCCCTGGCAGGGGATTTATCACAGCTGAGTTCACTTGAGTAAGGACAAAGAGACATTAGCTGCCTTGAAGGATTTGCCTCCTTCCTTGCCTTGTTCAACACCCAGCTTGTAGCCTGTTGGCTGTGCTCACCCTCTGCACCTGAAAGGTTACTTTGCAGCTCACCACCTCAATGTTTGAGTCACCAGCGTTCTAGTCTATTCCAGTATCATTTGTAGATACATTCTTCTCCCCAGACCTGGGATGACTGGACAATAGTTACCCACTTTATCTTTTCTGAATTTCCTGTCACAATCCAAATTCCAGTTAGTAGGCATATTTGGGGAGGATCGCAGATGAACAGCTCCTTCTTTGAAGTTTACTATAGTGGGCAAAAGTCCTTCGTTGATTTCAGCAATGTTTAAGCCATTTATGATTTCAGTTTCTCCCAAAAGCTCAAAACTTCCTGGAATGTATTACTAATTCTGTTCCAGTTAGTGTTGAGGGCCTGCGACATCCCATTGGAGTACTCTAATTGTGATCTCACTGCTATAAGTAGTACTAGAGTTTGTGCTGGAATGAAGTTTGATCTCCTATGAGGAATTTGACAGCAGCCCTGTGGAGAAGAACTTGGGGTTATGGTAAATGAAAACCTGGACATGAGCTGGTAATGTGAGCTCACAGCTCAGAAAGCCAATTGTATCCTGGGCTGCATCCAAAGCAGCATGGGCAGCAGGACAAGGGAGGGGATTCTGCCCCTCTGCTCTCCTTTGGTGAGACCCCACAAGCCACATTGAGCGCTGGGGTCCTCAGCACAGGAAGGATGTTGACATGTTGGAGCAAATCCAGAAAAGGATCATGAAGATGATTAGAGGGATGGAGCACATCTCCTGTGAGGAAAGCTAAGTGAGCTGGGGTTGTTCAGCCTGAAGAAGAGAAGGCCTCAGGGAGACTTTATTGTGACCTTTGGGTACTTAAAGACATCTTATAAGAAAGATTGGGACAGACCTTTTAGCAAGGCCTGTTACAGTAGGACACGGGGTAATGGCTTTAAATTAAAAGAAAGTAGATTCCGAACAGATAGAATGAAGAAGTTATTTATGATGAGGGTGATGAACCACTGGCACAAGTTTCCAGACAATCTGTGTCTGACCCATCCCTGGAAGTGTTCCAGGCCAAGGTGGATGTGGTACTGAGCAACCTGATCTAGTGGAAGATGTCCACGCTTATTGCAGGGTAGTTGGATTAGATGGCCTTTAAAGGTCCCTTCCAACAGAGAACACTGTATGATTCTATGAAATTGAATGGTGTCAAATCAGCTATTCTTATGAAATAATCTGACTGCTAAGAGAATGTGGCAAAAGTCACAGTTTAAAAATACTATCCTTTAGTCATAATTTTTTTTTTAACTGTCTTTCATTCTCTTTTTCTTCCTTATGGTGTTAGTACCCCCTGATTTCCCACCTGACCAATATGGCATTGATTAGCATTTTCTATAAAGGGATTTCTCTGTTATATTCACCCTGGTGTTCAGGAACTCCGAAAGTTTTTAAGCTGTAGCATTACTTTAAGCATGAGACTTACTTAGTACTGGTGTATGTCTACCCGGCTTCAATCAAACAAGAAATGAACTTACATCTGCTTACAAAAGATTATGTAGATGAGCCATTATAATGTTAATGGTAAACCAGGTCATTAGAGATGAAAATAAAAAAAAAATTACCCACATTCTTAAAATATACTCTGACTTTTGAAAATCTTGAAAATAGTTTTGTTTCCAGCATCTCACAATAATAAATTCAAAGGGGATCTCCTGGTAGATGAGAATCTTCAAACTGTAAAACAATTTAGGTTTGCCATTTTCAGGGAACATGAACTTTCATTTGATCTTGATGTTAAGCCTGTACAGACTTTGCCATAGTACTTTTCATGAGAGAGTAATTCATTATCCTTAATAAAGGCACACTGACTGGGAGTCATTTTTTCTTCACCGACTCCATCACAGATATGACTTAATTAAACCTGTCTTTTCATAGCTAAATGGAGATGAGATGAATCCCACTTTTGCTGAATTCCTCAATACCTGTATCAAAAATTTTCCTGATGGAGCTTATTCTATCTGATTTCCTAGGATAGGGGCTTGAAAATTATCTAATGATAAGTGCTGCAGAAGACTGGCATTTTGACTTTTTTCTTCTCCCAGAATGTTGTTGAAACATTCACATGAGTTTCTACTTTATAAAGTTTAGCAGGGCAGGGCATGGTAGGATCATTATCCATATTGAAATATCAGAGATAATATTACTGCCATGGACAGAAACACTAAACATAAAATAAAAAACTTTCCAAAGCACTGTAAATAGAGTCTATATCTTCACCATTTTGCCCTGGCATCAGTTCAGTTTCACCTATATGCTACTGGTGATGTAGATCAATGTTCTACCTCCTCTAAGTAATAAGATATACGTTACATGCTGTTGTGAGTATAAATGCTGTGTGTATGGAGTACTATATCTATATATTTCCAAAGAGGAACATGCTATTTTCATGGAACATCTGTGATCAAATCAAGAGCTTTTAGTACAATATAACAAAGTTTAAAAGTATTATATCTATGGATATATTTATAAAGTACTTAAACATCTTCATTTGATCACAGCTGCTCCATTTGCTGTGCAGATGTACTTGCATTTTAATCTGCAAAGCCTCGAGTTTGTGAAAACTTTGACTGGTGAAAAGATGAGAAACATATTTCAAGGTTTTATCTTCCTATTGCTTAAGAAATGCTATGAAATGTGATGTGAGATGTGGAATGTTCCATCAAGTTGTTTAAATAAGTGAAACCATTTGTCCTTCTGATCCCCTTGCATGTAAATGCTGTCAGGATAAAATTGCTGTCACGAAAATGGAACATAATTAGACCTGACTTATTCTAAACACCCTCAGTATAACTCAAACTAAGGAAGCTTAATATTTAAGAGTAGGCAATTAAGATAGCAGTCTTTTTGCTTAACATTTCTCCTCAGTATTTCTTTGTCAAGTAGTTTGAGTTGTTTATGTACAGTACAGCTTCTGTATATAATATGACAGGAAAATCCTGGCATTCACTGGGGCACTGGTAGTTTAATGTGACTGCTACTAAAAGAGAAAGGTCTGCAATAATTCTGCTACTATTCTGAAAAGAAATCTTTAAATCAACAAAGAACTGAGATTAATTCATTTTGCCTGAGTATGAATAAATAAGACATATAATTTTGGATTGCAATTGTTGAACCATTGTAAACAAAAGGAGAAATACATTCATCAATACAGAATGAAACTAAACAAAACTTTTTTTTTTTTAAATTGAAATTTCCAATTGCATTAACTTTTTTATTTAGATTGTAATCTACTGAGGCAAAAAACTTAATATAGTGTCTAGCGTCTGCAAGTCTCTGCCATGGAGCCTCCTCTCTTCTACTCCAGTAAAACAGGAAATCTGCTTCTAAGTGCATATTTATTTATCTTTATGCCACTAGGATGAAATGTTAAAATGTTGAAAGCAATTTTTATTCTCTTCTTGATTTGACAGGTTAATTTCCTGGGCATTAAATTTTGAAATAAAGTAGACAAACTTGAGAAAACAGCCTATATATACAGGTCACTTTATCCCAAAGTTTGATAGGAAAAAATAAAATTAGTTTTACCTGCTTTACTGGGATTTTCAATTGTAGTAATCTGTAAGCAATTATGAAGTAATAGGTCACAATTAATAGTATTTTAGACACTGTGTTTAATTGTAGGTCTTTTATATCAATCCCTTCCAATTCAGGATATTGTATGATTCTATGATTCCATGAACTGAAATTATACCTCTTCATTGTAAGTCAAACTGTGGTGTAACAACATTACAAGATTCTTAGCAAAGTTCTGAATTGCTTTAAACCACTGTAAATCAAATCAAGCACAGACTACCTCCTCTGGAATAGTCCAAATACTTAATCTTCTATCTTTTAGTTACAGTGAAGAACAGAATTTTATTATAGTGAGCATTTTGTATATTTTTTCATTTCCTGGTTTTGCCACGTCCCAATTTCCTTACTTCAAGTTTTTATTTCATTTGCATTTTGTTACGACAGTCATCTCAGTTCTAACTGAATACATTAAATTCCTTTGTGGATGCAAGCATAATACATGAAGCAGCAGGAATAATCAGAGTAACCGATCAAATCAGACAGACTTTAAGGCTTAACTATATGTTATATGACAATCATGACAGATATCTTTACTAAATGTTGCTAAGCAAGATAAAGCACTACATGAAATATGAGAGATTCATTGGTGTATTTGTGTATTTTTGTTCTTTGAAAGGGCAAATGATGATGAAAGAAACTTTGTACCAGCTGTGACGGCTAAATTCCTCTGTGTTGCTAAAAGAATTCTTTAAGCTTTCCTGTGCTGTTTTCATGGGACTTAGTATAGCACTGGTAAGAGTGGTGAGGTTAGAGGTATACTCACTCTTACGGTCTTCAGCTGAGTGAAAATAAACAGAACACACAAATAAGGAATGTGAAATTACACTTTGATGCCTCTGGTTAATTCCCTCCCAAACTAGCAAAAAACCCCATTTGCTTCAGCACGGCCCATTTGACAAAATACACTTACAGAGGTTATGAACAGTGCATTTATGCAAACACTAACAAGGCAGTGAGACAGTGGGATTGAAACCACTCACGTTTTAAGGTGGGGGCAGTGATACCGAGCTCAAGAATTTTAATTAGAAATAATAAGATGTCAGAAATATATATTGATAAAATCATAATCAAAACAAAGATTGTGGCTCCTTAGGGTTGCTGCTAGGGTAACTGTCCCTGATTTTATTTAGAAGCTCCAGCTTTATAATGCTTGCTAGAGTTCATAGGACAGATACTGTTTCTTTTCCCTGTTAAGTGATTTATAATTCCTACAGCACACATAAGAATCATGAAGATTCACTATAGATCTCTGTTTAAACTTCCTTCTAGTCCAGATAGAGAAACTGAGTTGGAACCATTCCTCATCTGCCAGTAGATGTGTCCCTCACAATGAAAGGGGGATGGATAATTCACAAAGAATGATTGATTGACTGAAATCAGGTCATCTTTCATATTCATGAAAGCTGATATGAATTTTAAAAGATCTCTTCAGGTGTGATTTTTTTTTCCAAATAATGTTTTTGAATTTTAGAGCTAATACCTCCTGATAATATTTTTCAAACTGTTACAGTATTTTAATTATTTGAGAGATTTGATCAATTAACTAAGACTTAAAAGGGTTTGGTGTTTTTTGCCTGATATCAGAAAAGTTAATTTTGTTTTGAAGGGACAAAATTTCTTAGTCACAAAAATATTTAAAGTATTAAAAATTAGTTCTGTTTACATATACTAATGCTAATATATTTTTATGAATATTTATTAACAGAAATCTAGGAGTTGTTCAAACACATGACAAAATATTGTCAAATTTTACTTTATTGTAATTATTTTTGCTTATTATTAGACAATTTCTTTAAATATATTTGACTTTTCAGAATACTGGAATATCCTTTTTGTCTTATGTTTTCCTTCTCTGATGTATGCTTTCTGTCTTCCTCTACTTGACTGCATATCCAATTATTTTCCTTGTAACAACTAAGCATCTCAAAATTCTGAGTGTTTTTAAATACATTTTGGAAGATGCTTAGGATGCTGAAATTACAATGTATTGTAAATGTAGTTTAGCCAATATTTTCCTCACTTTGAACAGTATATGTAATCCAAAAGTGAATATTTTAAGAGTCTCATTGAGCAATTTTAGATTTGACAAATTAGTTTTAAAAATCATGGGTTTTAATCCATGGAAATAAACTTTTTTTTTTTTTTTAAACTTTTATTGCTGAAATTAATTAGAAAACTGAATGTTTCCTTGAGAATCCTGTGTCTTGCTTGTCTCACCCCTTTCTGCATTTTTTGGCTTGTATCCTCCTAATGCTCTTACCCTGAAATGGATCAGCCAGACAAGAATCATGATGTGGCAGTGAGGGCACCCCAGCAGTATTTGGAAGAACTGATAGGTCTGAGAAGCTTTGAGAAGCACAGACAAACAAAAGAGCTCAAAGATGAGAAGCAGAAGAGCTCAAAGGAACCCTGCAGAGGTGGAGTAATGGGATGAAGCCTCATGAACCAGCCTCTCATGTTATGACCTCTTTAGCACCTGATGATCTGGAGGAATGCATCTGTTTTGTAAAGTCAATATACATGTTCATGGTGTTTGTAATTGCATTCCTGATACATTAACTTTGGCCACAGTTATTTATTGTGTCATGTTAAGCTGAAATTCGGCTGAAGGTGTTTGGTGTTTTTCTTTCTCTTTAGGTTTGAGTTCTTTATCTTAAACTTGCTGGGTATTTGACAAGCGGTTCTTAGGCTCTTTCTCATAAACATAGCAAACAAGGTATGCGAACAAATCTGGACAGAAGTATTCACTGTATAGGCTGTGATGTAAGGAATGTAAAATACAGATTCAAATGTCAGGTCTACCTACTCGTTTCCTGAACTTAGAGTAAATGTCTGGTGAGATCTAAGAAGTACTTAAAAGATATATGTAAATTCTCTTTGTGACTAGGCTTACCAGCCCTATGCAGATCAACTTTAGTATTCTGAGACCAGCCTCACTTGTCTAGTTCAGTTTGAGATGAAGAACAAGAAAAGTGAAACTTTAAATAGGTATTATCCCTTCTCTGGAAGAGATACTATCCAAATTAGCTGAACCCTAAAATTTCAAAGTATCTAGAAGCTGGAAGTCTTTTTGCTCAGAAAAAATACAGCTAGATTTTACACATAACTCATGAAATACAAATGAAAATAGTCAATATTGTATTTAATAATCCAGTTTAATAAGCAATAATCTGGCAGTTCTTAGAAACATTTTTAAAACTGCCACTAAGCTGAATCTTTAGTCAGAAAATGTGAAATAAGTTTTCTTCCAGTCTTCAGTTCTCTGTAAATCTTGTCAGATGGGAATATCTGCATTCATTATAACTTATTATAATGCATTTTACTTCTACAACAACAGCTTGCCAAAAAAACCCAACCCTTGTCAAATCAAAATTAGAGATTGACCTTGAAAAGCATGAAATTAACTTCTTGGTGCATGATATGTTTCAAATTTCAAGCTTCGTGGTGTATATGCTGTTTTTTAACTTCTTAATTTGTTATTATGACAATGTGTATTGTTCACACAGCTAGAAGTCTGGGTAATGCTCCGATTGGAGGACAGGTCTCTGCCTTCAGTGACATATGAAGAACAGTTTGTGAATGACAAACCAAAATGAAGGCATGACTGACCCAAGAAAACATAAAAAACCAATAAGGCAGCAACGTGCTGAGAAAGTACAGGAAAATGCACAGAGGACTCTTTTCAGCTGTGTGTTGTTTACTTGAGGGTGGCTGCTGAGCCAGGTGGGCTGAAGAGCATTGGAGGTGGTGAGACAACCTGGCTGCAGAATCTGCAGAGTGCAGTGAAGGAGCAGCCCTCAACAGCTACCCCTCAGCTCATTGAAGCACCAGCATTCACCTGTGAAAGTTTTGCAGCAGGAAGGGGGTGAAAGTTGGAAGGGATCATGTGCAGATAAGAGTTTGAGGTTATGATGGAGAAGAAGTAAGAAGGGGCAAATTTTTACCAAGACCTGTGTCTGGAGTTAAAAGAAAAAATCAGAAATAGCATTTAGATGATCATAAAGGAAAAGAGAAAATATGATAATCTCCATAAAGAAAAGTGGCAGAGAGGAGGAAAGATAGTTTATATCAACATCAACAAATACTATGATTAGGATCTTTTTTGTCAAAATTATTCAGCAGACTGCTGTTATAAAACAGAAAATCAAAAACAAAACAAAAAAAACCCACAACAGCAAAACTAGGCATGGTATCATAAAATATCATGCTTTGGAAGTATTTGTCTTACAGAATCTATCTGCCACAAAGAAATATACAAGATTTGTTTCAAAGATAAATTTCTGTTAAAGCTAGAAATTTGTCAACCACGAATTACATCTACTTAAAAGACTGTTTATTCACAATACGAGTACAGACACTGAAAAGCTGTGACCATGGGAAAATCCAACGTGACCCTTGTACCAGAGGACATATTTCCAGGAGACGCTGTCACCAATGAGGCTTCACACAGAAGCTCATTTATAATGTGTCTGCTATACTGAAGTACTAAATAAAAACAGCTAATATTTTTGTTTACTAGATTTAAAAGGCTTACATTGGTAACTAAAAAGCTGGAAAATTTGTCTTATTAGGGAAAACTGAAGGGCAGAAAATTAAAGTTTATGTGGAAAAATCTTTACACTTTAAAAACACAAAAATTTGCTATGTGCTAGAAAAAAAAATTCTATCTGAAAAATGATGCTGGTATAGGAAGAAATTAATATAAAGTGGTGATGGGTACAAACTTTCAGACTGTAAATCAAAACAATAATTAAAACTAGGAAAAAACATCTGGAAAGAAAAAAAAAAAAAAAACTCTTAGTTGATGTGATGAGAGGAAAGCCTGTCTAAAGTGGAGCCTGAATATGTCTGAAGTCAGCTAAATTGTGTACATATCATCAATGTTAGGGAGACTGGCCTTAGTGATCTAGGTTCCCCCTCATAGTCCTGTGTCCCTGGATTTAAAGGCATCTGTTGGGATGTCCCCCAGGGCACCCACCTGCAGGGCATCCTCCTGGTCCTTATGCACACCACCTCCTGTCCCTCCTCTACGTGCCCTTCAGTGGGCAGACGAGTCGGAGTCAGAGGGTGGTTCCATGGGCAGTTGCCAAGTTTAAAACCCTCTCCCCTGGAGTTTCCGACCTACCCCATTTTCCAGATTGTTCCCCGTTTTTGTACCCCTTATTGGTTGTTGCCCAATATCTCCTCCCCAGTTCAATCCCCATTAGCTACTTGTACCCTGGACCCTTCCCTTTCGCCCTATCTCATTGGTCCCCACTGTATTCTCCTCCCCTTTTTCCCTTCCTTAAGGCTGCGCCCGCAGAGCCGCTCGGCGGGATTCCTCCTGATCCGGGCACCCAATAGGTCTTGTCCTGATCACGGAAGGATTTCCTCCTCCTCGTGGTTCTTTCACTCCCGCGGGCTCCTAGGGAAGGTCACTGCCAACCCCCTGCCATCTCAGGAGAGAGCGGGCTCCAGCTGTCTGGCCCGCCTCCCCGGCAGTGCCTGCCCTCTGTGCGGCGCTCAGCCTCCCAGCGCTCCGGGTCTCCAGCCTGCAGGCGAGGTCCCTGGCCGACCTTCGTGGGGGTCTGACGGAGCCCCTGAGGCGGACAGCCCTGGCCGAGGGATCGGGCATCTTCATGCAATCGAATTTATTGCTCTTGTAACCCACAAATGAGCCTGAATACTTAGAAATGGAGAAATAAAACTGACATCCTTAAGGATAAACATGGGGGACTCTTCATTCAAGATCTGTCACGGCTGTCATTAAAGACACTGATGTACTGCAGCTTCTCTGTCTCTGAAAGTGATGAGTGGTGTGAAACGTCTGTTCAAGACCTACATGACATTAGTGAAATGAAATCTTTGGAATATAAATCCCTTGGCATTGGCAGAGCATAGAATACCATTTCTCATTTTATTAATTTCTGACTCAGGAAAGGTATTCCACAGTTTTGTTGATTATTCTGAAGTATTAAGCTTTCACTTTTCTGGTTTCTCCCGATAAAAATAATAGCGTGTGTCCATGTCTTGGTTTAAAGACAATTTAAGATTCAGACACTCCAAAATTTTTTACCTCCCCTTTAGTTTTAACCAATGCCTTTCCACCAATAAGGAGAGACAAATAGGAGTAGATATAAGTGGAAGAAATCCCACAGTTTACTCAAAAAACCAAAATAGCAACAGGCAAGAAAAATAATAGTAATAATCACTAGTTACAAAGTTGCTGAAAGTTCAGTGACTCCCTGGGAACTAAAAGAAACTAAAACTGGTAGAGAAACCCCTCCTCCAAGCTGGCATCCTCCACAGACAACTGTGTGTGGGGAGACAAACACGGTGGCAGCCCTCCCAGCTCTCCCGACTATGTGTGCCGAGAGATAACAGAGAAAGAAAAAAACAACATAGAAACCAACCCAACACAATTACAAAAACTCCTTCTTCCCACAAACAACAACAAAAAGCGAGCAAGGACTAAAAAAAAGAAGAGCCTGGAGTTTAAAAACATGTCCATTAGAATACAGTAATATTTAGGGTTTCCCAGGACAGGCCAATACAGATGGGGTTCTGGCTCAAGTCAAGAAGAAAATCCAATACTTCCTATGAAGGATGAATTTTCTGGCTTACCAAATAAACCTACAGCATAGATCACAAGGGTTTATGGTGTAGGGGGCATATACCAGTGCTGGTGGGACACAATGGGATCTGTACTGCAAGATCAGATGGGAATGCCTGGCAATACTCAGGGAGTTTAGTACTTTGGGGCAGTACAAATGGCCTCCCTGTGGTGACATGGCCTGGATAACAACAGGTGATAAGGGAAGAGTGTGAGTATAAACTGTTGATGTGAACAAACTACCGTATTATCTACCTCTGAGTAAGAGGATTTTAGCTAAAATTTACAATGCTGTGAGGAAGTCAGCAGCGGTGACATTTACTTAAGACGACCATCAACTTGATTAAACAGTAACCAAATTGCTATCAAAAGCAAGGAGTTAGCTGACATATAAAATGAAATTAAATATAAAAGAACAAAAATTTTTAACAGTGGGAAGTGACTTCAGAACTGGAAGATGGAAACAACAGTACTCAAACCTGGTTTGACACTGCCAGAAGTTTGTCCACAGCGTCATAACTCTGCCTTGGCTAGAAAGAGATGAGCAGAGAGTATCCAGCACATGTGGTGACAACGTGGGTTGCAACAAGATGCAGATTCACAACTGGGGTTTGCATAGGTGACCTCATAGGGGGAGCCTTTTCTGCACTGTGGGCATTATGAGATATTTGTCACGGTTACATATGAAGTTGGAGTATCTGCATATTCAACAGGAGATGTACGTATAGAGAAACACCCCTGTTCTTTTTAGGTTGGGAAATTTTTCCCTTTGATATCTGCCATTTTTTTTCTGTCAGTAGGTATCAATATGCAGGAGACACTAATAAAACAGACAGACGCCCCAAGACCTTGCCTTCAAGGAACCCTACCTTCCAGCATTTTTCAAATATGAAAGTGTTAGGACTTCAAAGTAGCCTTTCCTAGTCTGACTTCTGGATGCATTTATAAAGTATCTTATCCAGTGCTTCCCAGTTCACAATCCTCTGAGGACAATCCCTTTTCTTGTCTTTGTAAAGGTTTTAATTTAGCAATCATTAACCATCTTTCAGCTTTCTCAACAGTCTCCTTATGCCTACCAGGATGGTCAGCAGAGTTTGCAAAGAAACTATTCCTATACATTTTAAGAAGTATTTCTTACCATCTCCTTCTCTGTAACTCCTCATAGACTCCCAAACACTTGATGGATTTTCAGCTGAGCCACCTGCTTGAACAGTGTTCTGTAGTTCCAGGTATGCTGGCCTCTAGCTGAGACTCAAGTAGTAGCTCAAATGGTACAGTAGATATTTACACAATTAAATAATATATTCTTTTGATGGACTGTGGGGTCACATGGCTGAGGGAATCATAGGCCAACACGCCTATTCAGATGTCCCCTCTTTTTGTGCACTGCCAGAAATTACAGACTTCAAAACACTCTGCAGGAAACCTCAGAGCAGCTAAAGATGGAGCTACAAGAGCTGTGTGCAATAGCAGAGCTTGAGAATTTAGAAGCATATTTTTAAGCCTTTCAGAAGAGTGGCTGGCTCCATTTGTAATCCAGTCCCCAGCTGACCTCACACAGAGCTCTTGCAGATCTAGCTATCAGATCCACTGAGAAAAAAACAGCTTGCCTAAGTTAAATTTCAATACTTTGATGAGAACTTCTATAAAAATTACGTACCACCTATGTTTTTAAAGACACAGGAAAAATTTAAATGTACAGGCCTTCTGCCCAGAAGTAAGTCAGAGAGAAATGAAAATGTCATATTTCTGAATGTCAGAAGCAGCCAAAAAGGTTCATTTAGTTTCTTCTTGTTTCAACCTAGTGCACCTTAGCACTAACCTCAGGTCTTTTTCACATTTTCTGAACTAGTTCCCCTTAGATTAGGTGCTTCATTATTATTAGTTGTACTAGTTACTAGTCTACTTATTTTCATCTCCCTTTTGAATTTAAACATGATTTGTAGTCAGATAAGCCCTAATAGGTATTACTTCCCTTAGCCATCCAGCCACAGCCTGGACAATACTCGAAGTTAAACCTGAATTTTAACTTCTTGGAGAAATAATTAAATCAGTGTTAGCAGTCACCCATGTGGAAAGTGTCTGCCTAGTGATTCATTACCACCAGCCTGTCTCTAATTTGCCAGTGTGCATGGCACCTCTACAGTAGTGTGAGAGAGGCAACAGATCATTTATATAAATTAAAATCAATAGGGGGTTGAGTATGGAGCCCAGTGGAATATCCTCTGGGCAAGTGGAAATTTTAAAGACTAAGGACTTAATCTTAGCTGCTTGACTTCTTTCATCAAGGTAAGACTTTAAAAGATTAATTATAATCTATGAAATATTAATACCTGGAAAGCTTTTGAGCACAGATACTGTATTTCTGCGGAGTAAAAATGAAAGTTTTTCAGGGTTCAAAATGCAGTGTCAACATGGCAAAATTTACAGCTTTAAAAACCTTATTATTTTCAATCTCACTGAAGGGGATTTTCTTTTTCTCTTTCCCTGAACAACAGGGTTTTTTTGAAAATAATTAATTTATTGCCAAGAATTATAATTTTTGATGCCTTTGAAATGTATTTCTTGATCCAAAACCAGAAGGGAAAATGATTTTTTCATTCTGTACTTCTGTTACAATGTAACTGCCACTTCTTTATCTGTGAAGTTTCTGTCCTTGACTTTAGTAGGCACACTGGTTATAAAGCTATAACTTACAGTAGGTCAGAATCTGGCCCAAAGCCTTCATGCATATATTTATAGTGAGAGAATTACTTGAGAGATAGATATGGGTATTTCTGACATTCATAACATACAGACATCTGAAGGTCTAAAAAGTCCTTATTTCTCTAATGGCTGCAGCACTGCATTTCACAGAACAGTTAATGAGATCTGCATGCATTGAGTGACTTATTTAAAGTAATTCAGCAAGCAAATGGTGGAGTCCCAAAGCCCCTTGCTGTCACCACAAGACAAAAAACACTGCTTTTCTCAATGGGTTAAAGTTGACAGGCAATAAAAAGTAACCCTTTTCTTAAACACAAAGCAGATAATAACTCACACTAAAATCTACATTTGTTAGTTTCAAGATCTATACATTAGCCTCCCACAGAATTATATTATTGTTTACTTTGGTTTTTTCTGCCCTGACATCTTGTACTCTAGTTCTGTTTACAGTTCTGCTTGTTCTCATTCAGCCTGGACTATAAATGCTTTGATGCAATAACTTTACTGGTATTGTGAAGTGCACTGCTTATCTACTGCATGCTATGGGTAATACATAATGAGACAATCTGGGGCTTGTAAGTCAAAACTAAATGTAGTTCTGCGAACCTTGGTATTATCTATTTGATATTTTCCATGTCTTGCTTTTCAGCATTTATCTGGAAAATAATTACATGCGTATGACCAATAGGCAATTCCTAACAGATACTGCCATCTCACATAAAGTGCTTTGTTTCGAATCGAGCACAACTTCTACTTCGTGCACTTTGTTTCTAAGGATACAGTCATGAACAGGGAACATTTTCCTCAGGAGATCATCTGTTCCTGCTGCTTCTCCCTCACCTGAAGTCATAATCCTTGGTTTGTGGCTATAATCAGCTCTGCAGAAACTAATTGTGATGTCACAGGCAGAAGATTATGACTTCAGGGGCAGAACAAACAGCAGGAGCAGGTGACCTCTAAAACTCAAGGTGTCTCTTTTCAAGAAAGGATTGTTCAAATGAAAAATGGGGGAGAAATGTGCCTATCTTTGAGAAGAAAATGTTTGTTCAGGTTTATAAAAGGCATTAATTGGATGGCAAGAGTTAATTTGAAGTTAAATTCTCTGTGATTATATCAAGAAGAGATAGATAATATATTCAGTAGCAGCTGAATTACTAAGTTTGGCTTCTAATTTCTCATTTGATTAAATGACAAATACAACTACTGATGCAATCAGCAACTTATCTGTCTTTTCACATAAAACTGGAACCATGTAAAAACTCATTTCCTCTCTAGCTGACTTTTGCTGTGAACTCGGTTGTAAAATGGGTCAAAATTTTAAAGGTTTCTGCTTTTTCTCCCCCCTTTCATTTCATGTAGTGAACTGATCAGAGGGACTTTTTTTGATAGCTTTCTAAGGGAATGTTTGTGTGATTTAATAGCTTGTTATATGACAGCATTAAAGAATCAGAGTTGACTTGTGTGCGTTTTTTTTTTTTTTTTTTACTTTGTGTAATAGTCAGAAATTTGGTAGTGAAATGTTGCTTGTACTAACCAGAGTTTTTTCCTTCAGCCCTATTCTGAGAAAGTCTAACTGACCATTTTAAACAGCATCTTAAAGTTTCATAGGGAAGATTATTGAGATCAATTCCCACTTAAAATGCCTATTTATAGCATGTTATCATTGAGATTAGGACTACAAATGTGGTTTTATCACCGTATGGATTCACTGGCAGATGATGGATCTGTGCTCCGATGTGAAAGCACGGAGGTTTTGGTGGTCTGGATATCAGTCTATCAGGAGACTGAGTGAAAACAGACATTTATTTTAGATTGGATTCCTACGCTTTGTGTGTGTGTGTCACATACCATTCTAGAGAAATGTATTTTGGTCCAGGTAAATGACACTTGGAGAACAATTTTTTGTTCTATATTTTTTTTTACTTTGGGGTAAGATTTTATTCCTGAAAGGAGGACTTTCTTATAGTAAGATAGTAATTTACCCTGATGTGTTATTTGTGAACAGCTTCCCATCTACATCAGAGATGTCACTTAGATGACTGGCTTCTTTAAAATATAAAGAGGCTGTTGTGCAACACTGTATGCTTATTGAGCTGTAATCTTCTCATGAATTTTGTTCTTAGAGATGCTAACCACAACAAAAAAATACAGGTGAAAGTGTGGGTCTACACTGGGTGCTCAGATAAACCATTTTGTGTCAGTTTTGTAATCTGTCAATTGAAGCACTATTTTTTTTTTTGAGATTGGTGACTACAAAAGTTCCAACACATAGTACTAAGGAGCATATCAGTATTGGGAAGTGCACTCCTGTAACTGATTTTCCAATGCCATTAATCAGTTAAATGTCTAAATGTATAATTTGTGTATGAAATCACGATCACTGCCCCAACAAAGTAAGTGTATGTCTGATGAGAAAATACTGTATTCATATTTTCTGGAAATAAAACCCCAACAAACATGCAGAAAAAACCCAACAACTCCAAAAGCCCAAACCTACATAACAAACCCCACAAAATTAATCTCCCCTATAAGCACCTGTACAAGATGAATTTTCTTACACTGGGGTTAGCAAAGAATTATAAAGAACTTGCATTTTTTTAAAAGAACATGGGAAAAAAAAAAGTTTTTTATAAGTTTTAGGATTAAATTGTGCAAAAATATCGTCCTATCATTACATATTTTTTTCCAGATAGTACTAAAAAACAGGAAAGCATGAGAAAGCAGTAGGCAATTAAAAGGAACCTTACTTTGTCATTCATAGGTGCTGTGGCAGCTGGTATTAGAGTATTCTTGAATAGACAATTTAATAAAAGCCCATGTTCCTCAATGACATTTAAATTAACTACAGCCTTTTTAAAGATTTAACATGCAAATCTGTTTCTTTTGATAAATGTTTTAATTTTTCCCCCAGGAATGTCCAGTCTATTTTGCACATTGGCGGAGAGTAAAATTCTCCCAACCCTTCTCCTGATCTTTTTCAAGTTCTAAAATCACTGATAACGAGAATTTGTTTCCAATTTAAACTCACCAATTATGGTTATTCTAGGGCAGAGCACTGTAGACATAATTCTCATTGACATAATAGCACAGATGAGCTGAATAAGAGAGCATCTAACAACATACTTGGAATAAAGCTGCATCTCTTTATGTCTTATTTTTATATGCAAAGAAAAGAAACACTGTAAGGATTTTAAAGTTTTTGTCTTTATGTACACAGTAAATGCTTTTATGGAAAATCTTATTAAACAAATTCCAGGCTTCAAAGAGGAAATAAAACCATAATTTAGTTCCCTATTCTACCAGCACATGTACAGCTTCATCTGAGTGGTGCCTTTGCCTTACAGTAAAAACCCCACAGCTTCTTATATCACTAAAAATGGTATCTTTAAAATGGTTAGGAGTTTCTACTATGAGACCAGTAAAAACTTGGATTCAAAGGAAAAAGATATGAAATTTATTTTTGATCAGCTCTAGATCTTATTGTGGGTCCCTCAACTATTTGAGATGATAAAAAAATACTTTCATCAATGAACACAAAATATATGTTTAACCTTCTATGCCATTTGAAGAGTTATTTACTAACTTTGGAAAAAATATTAGAATATTCAATAGAAATATTGTTTATGGACTCCTTTATATCATGAAGCAAACTGCCCCATAGTGAAAGGCACAACCCAGTTACAGAATAACCAATGAAAAAATTAAAAGCATCCTACTTTATTCTTGCTGTTCTAATGTATGTTTCACCTTGGTTACTAGCCCATTGCAAGGTATAATGAATTATTAAAACTAGGCTTTACTTGTTGGAGTAAATTAAGGTGTGATGCATTATCTTCCGTTGCATTTCCATTTAACTAATTCTCAGACTTAATAAATTTCAGTAGGTTTCACAGCTGTTAAGTATGATTTGGTGAGTTTTTTCTATGTTCAGGATTATTTTAGGTGCACTCCTCTGTAACATATTCTAAACATAGCCTTTTTAAGAGATCTTCTTCTAGTTTAGCTTTTTAAAATAGAATTGGGATTCCACCACAGATTTATTCTTCTAATGAATGAGACATATTTTCTTGTTCTTTTTAGTGCTGTTTAATCAAAAATAGGTTTTCTGCTTTGTTTAACATTTGATATTTAGAGCAAAAATGCATAATCAAATTAAGGCAACAGAAGCAAAACTTCAGTGAGGATTAAGGGTACTCTGAGATTACAGAGCAGCTGCTCACACCCATTCTAGAACTGGGACATCTGTAAATTCCCAGTAGCCTAATAATCTGATTCTTGGAAAGATGATGGAAATTGCCTACCTCTTATCATGTACTGGAGAGACATTCTCCTAATTAACATAAGGTCTTTGATCTTTAATTTAGATCTGATTTAGATTTACAGATTAAAACATGATCCCTTCCAGTCTGTTGTAGCCTGTATAAAATTAGGTTCAGAGAAGTAAAAGCAAAAGAACTGGAAACAATGTGTAATTTTTATTACATAAAATACATGTTAATATCTTCTCAAATTATCTTTTTTGTTTTTATGTAGCTGCACAAAAAAACCCTGATCTGCTCCTTTGTAACCACTTCATTGCTAGAGATACACTTGGTAAATTCCTCTAGGGTAGAAAAAAACAATCAAAACATTCCTCCATGTAAAATGTACAAAATATCCAGGCATAACATTTGATGTGGCAGAGTACAAAACATCTCATCTCCCTCTGGTTAAGACTCTTCCTCTTTGAATGGACAACCTCAACAATTTTCTATACTTAATATTTCCATTCAGAATTTGGGGCTTCTTATTTTTCAGGTATTCAGCCAACAGAACAGTCAATTTTATTCACTGATGTGTTTTGCTACTTTATACCTTCTAATTAGCATTGTATAAAAAGATTCTATTGGTCCTACCTAATGTCTATACATAATTATGGCCTTTGAGTTTATAACCTCTAACAAATACTTTATTCTGTTTGGAAATCCCTGGTTCATTGTGTTTGAATTGCAATTGCTATTAGAATATGAGGAATAGCAGTCTTACAGCCAGAGGTGGTAAAATTGGAAAATGCCTTTGATTAGTTTTGGTTTAAGTAAACAAGTCAAGAAATTTGCTCAAGAGGTTCACTTTCATGTACTTTAAATGTTTTAATTTCCAAACACGCTGTCAATATTCACCTATCTCAGAGGTTTGAAAGCAAAAGTAAAGCTTTAGTTTGGAATCCAGTGCTTAGTAACAAAAAGATATCGAAGTTAACTGTTTTTATTTGCTATCAATATCCTAGTAGGATAACTGAAGAAATAGGCTAATTTGAATTATTTTTACTGAAATATGATATTAATAACATCACATACAAATATATATATATTAATATTGATGACAAATCAAAGTCATATTCTACAAGCTTCCTTTCCCAACTGTGAAGTGTTTTACTTATAATAGTTCTGTTCTCTAAAGATGTTTTGTTACCTGAATGGCAGAGGTCTCCTGCTCACACAGTTTCTGTATAAACCCAAAACTTCCATGGATTAGTGTACCTTAAGAAACACAGGGGGATCTTTCCAACTCATTAACCTTTGAAATTAGTTTTCAGTATGCTATATTCAGAATTAAATTCAATTTTTTTTTTCAGTTAAGCAGTTTCTGACTTATGCATTAGATATTATTATCAACAAGTTGGTATTGGATGAGTTTTAAGCTAATAAGATTATTAGAAATCTCCTTAGGAAAAAAATAATTTTCCGAAGTTTTTCATAAAGTTTTAGAACACAGAGCACTAGCCCAACAATTTGTCATCTGTTACATTTCAAATTCCTTGCCTACATACCTTAATGTGTGGAATTTATTTTTATTTAAAATACTTTGATTGGTGAGCAAGAGCACAGTAAATGGCTCTAGTGTACACATTCATTTTTCTTCTTTGACATATGAAATACAAAGCAGGTCACTCTAATTAATCAAACTTTTAGGATACTGGGTGGGGTTTTGTTTTCTTTCTTTTTAAATGTTTTTTTTCTCTCCTTTCTAAGCAACTTCTCCTTATGTTCACTGCTCTGGCATCATAAAGTGCAATTTACATTCTTTAAGTTACAAAACTGTTTAGAAAATCTGTCATCTTCTCTTGACGAGTAAGTGCAGACAGAGACTGAAAGTCTGAAATCTCTATGAAGTACAGTCTAAAATGTTTGGTTTTATCTTGATTACCTAAGATATTGGTGATACATATTGAATTGCAGCTACGTTTAATAATGAATTTACATGGACTCAATTCCACAGATTCAAATACATGTATTTGTCCACCTAATAAAACGGATCATTTGATAAAGTTATTGAAATTTTAAAACAACTACCATGGTTTGTAGAGATTATATTATAATAACCTGATACAGTGACAACAGAAAAAAAGGAAACATACACACACACAAATTAATACAAATATAAAATGAGTTTTAATGACAGCTATTTCTCTATCCACCAGAGAAAAGCCCAATGGACATAAAATTGTGCGCCACCTTGACAAATAAAAGATCTTTTAGGGAAGAATGGGATCAGCTTGCCCAGTGTGACTTTATTTTCTAGCAAACAGCCTTAAGTATGTGGAAACTTGGCCATCTGCTTTTCATACATGTCTGGTTTCTCACATGCAGT
The DNA here is from genome assembly GCA_013397865.1 of Struthidea cinerea. NCBI lineage: Eukaryota > Metazoa > Chordata > Aves > Passeriformes > Corcoracidae > Struthidea > Struthidea cinerea. Next base: position 243,897 of record VZTI01004790.1, read on the forward strand.
TGAGCTTTTTTGCGACGGTATTGCTAGCAAAAAAAGATACATAAATCATGTCCTGATTTATTGGTACTACAGAGCCCACACAGTGTCTTATGCCTTCCATATTCCTTTCCTGATAAAAGGTACGATCCATTCATTATAAAGACAAGACCATAGAGAGAAATACTCTGGCAATGTCGTTTGTCTTAACATGGACTGCAACACAGTTGCAGTCTGAAAGGCTGCATTTTCCCTGCTGGCTACTGCATCTTATTCAAATTCCAAGTAATCTGAGAGAAATCCACTAGTACTTTGCAATCAATTCAATTGTTAGTACACCATTAAACCTTGCATTATTTTCTTAATGTATGGCAATTACAGGAAGTTCTGTTCTAAATAACACAATTTAATGCACTGTGATCATTGAGAGTTCAATAATCCTAAAAGTTTCCAGAAACACAGTTTTGTCTTTTTTTATATAGCTGGAACTTAAAACCAAGCAACTAAACAAAAACTAACAAAAACACCAAAATATCCAGACGAAGGAACATATCCAGACCTCATTACTTATACATTTTTATATTTATCATTGTTTTAGTTTTTGTAAATATTTAAAATTATTTATAACTTCCAATTGCCAGATACTTCTGGTTTTCTTTAACATATAATTTGGAATTAAGATCTTACCACATACTCAGTCCTGATCCAGGTGTAATTATGCTTTTTTGCTCTGTTTTCTGTGAAAGTCGATATGAGATTTTTGACTGATTTTCATGTTACTTAAAATCCTGATCACCAAGAGTTTTTACTTTAAAATTCTGCTCTTCAGAAGTGTTCATGTATTTTTGTGGAAGTTGTCTTATATGTTTTTGTAAGGTTTTTTTCAGGCTCCTGTGTTATCGGTGGTGACATCTATGACGGTACTAGACAAAGCTCTTGAGGCAATGTTGTAAATTCCTTGGGTTTCCCAGATCAGTGTGTTGGACTTTTAGCTACAGTGCTCAGCAAGGTGATGCAGAATCACATCATGCATGGAAGAATTTCAGAAATAATTTTGTGACTCCAGTACCATGTCTACTGTTTTAGCCAGATAGAAACTAATGTGCCTCTTTGTTATTTTGTCAGCTAGCGATGAAGCAAAATGTGTTGCTCGGTCAATTTGTAGGACATCAGGGCTAAACCACCTTCGGGAGCGGGCATGCTTGCACGGCGTTAACACAGGGAGAGCCAGTAGATGCCGCTCGAGGCTACTTAGCAGAGGCCGCGGCAGCGCGGGACAAAGACGCCTTCCCGCTGCTGCCCCATCTCCCGCTCTTAACGCATCCGAGCCCGCTGCAGATGCTGGAATCTGATGCCCCGGCATTCGCAAACCACTTGTCTTTCTGCAGATGAGTCTCAACTAAACATCTTATCAAACTAGAGTTCAAAACACTTTAATTTTCATCCAGGTCTACACCTTAGAGGCTTATGTAAATCTTAGTGATGTAAGGTTAATTCTTTGTGGACTCATTAGATGTTAGCATTTTTTCTTGTGCTACTTAATTGACTCCTGTGATAGTGTATGTGGTCCTGTTACATGCCTCATTCCTGGAAAAGCCCATGTTGTGGAAAGGAAGATTAGGTATTAAGTTTTAAGAATAAAAGCGGGAGCTGGAAAGATGAAGAGTAAAAGTTGCTGCTCTAATGAGGAAAAACTCACCCAAATCATAAGTCAGAGGTAAAAGTTCCTGTATAGAGAAGTGTAAGCTGCTATGATTATAATGAGATTATATTAAATGCAAGGGGAAAAAAAAGAAACCATGTGGTAGGAACAGAAAAAGAGTAAGCCCAAGGGTACACAGCTGGGTCAAAGGTCCCTCTGTGATGACATGCTGTTTCTGTCAGTTGCTAATTCCAAATCTTAGAGGTGCAGAGGAACAAACCAAGTGCATAGTCCTGCTGCCTCAGAGTATTCTTCTCTTCAGCCATTTGTGACCCAGTGGCTTTTAAAGCCACATATAACATCAGTTATTTCATATCTTAGATGAGGAGAGAGTGTGATAGATGTGAGGATTGCTTGGATGTACAATCAACGTAAACCTTAAGAAAACAGTGTCCCACCCAGTGGTTGTTTTTATGTACAGTAAAAGATTAGATTTTCTGGTTTCAATTTAAGGGAGATTCGGCTCAAATGTCCATTTTGTGGTTTATATCATTGAAACCGATCACCGTTTTGCTGGGTCCCCTAGCAGTGTGAGATCTCATCCCTACAGCTGCATACCATTTATTCTCTCTGTCTCCTTCTCCTCTCCCCACTCTTTTTATCTCTTTGAATGGCTAATGGCATCTGGTTATTAATCTTTACAGGGGTGGACTTTTAAGCTGAAATAACTCACACCTTTACCATCTACTCTTGTCTTTGTATTTCTTTTCATAAGCTTGGTATTCTTGAGCTATTTGTTTTCCTCTATGAGGTTTTATATGACAATCCATATTGAGACAATTTTTTTTTAGTAGAAAAAGGCATTATCACCAAGTTACTAAGCTTAAACTATTGGAGTCACATGACATTCCTGGATTTAGTTTTCAGGGGTGTTGTTTGTTTGTTTGTTTGCTGGTGTTTTGTTAGTTTTGTCTTGTTTGGGTTTACTTCTTTATTTATCCCTTTGAATAGGTACACATTTATTGTTATTATTGACAAGGAATTATTTCTGTGAGAGTGATCACACAGCCCTGTCACACAGGCAGCTCTGATGACACACCTTGATAATGTAATTTGTTAAGGGAAGATTGTAAGCATGAACAGTGTGAATAAGCAGGGAAATTGATGCTACCAGAAAAAGCTGATATTAGTTAATGAAGTTCAGGACTTGGGAAGTCCTGTGTCTCTCTCGTCACTTAATACTAGTAGAAGCAATCTTGTTTCAAGTAATTTTTTAAAGTTTTGTTATATGGGCTGATAGCTCCTGAAGTCTAATGTAGGTGTCTCAACATAATTATTAAAATGATAGGGCATAAAGTCTCCAGTCAGCAACTCAGTATACAGCAAAGATACAGAGAAACATCTGCTTGCATCTTGGATATGAGAAAACCACAAAATTACATATGGTAGCTTACTAGTTTCTAGTGTTCCTATCTTAAATGAAGGAATGTAATTCCTCACATGGTATGTACAACGGGACTGTCTCTAATTGCTGAAATAAGGTATATTTTTCACATGCTACAGAACTAGCCAATGACACGCATTACTAGTAAATGCTGGAGATAAGATCTGTGCTATATCCAGCAAGTCAATATGCATATATGTAGAGATAAGAAGAGCTATAATTAGAAAGCACTGAAGAACAAGATTTGCAAGGGAAATAAAAATCTCATGAGCATGACATGAGATTTGGCAAAGATTTCACTAAGGAGGATGATCCTCTGCCCTTTTCAATGTCTTTTTAACTTTTCTATGAAGTATTTTCAGCCGTTAAAATGCCTGTATTCATGCTACAGGAATAATAGTTTTTGACTGAGAGGGTCAAGTCTTATTAAAAGAAAAATAAAGAGTTTTATATTAAGAGAGAAAATATATGTGAAAAAGACAACATCCCAGGTGAGACTCTCTAATTTAAATAAAAATGTTATCTGTTACTTCTCAAGTGATAAGGAGGACAATATAATTACACAATTTATTTTCATTTGCATTTCATAAAAAAATTAATCAGAGTATAAACTTGTTAAAGTGTTTTCTAATCTGGTTTAAGGTACATCAGTGTGAAGTCACCCTCAGTAAAAGAAACATCAGCTAAGGGCATAAATAGTCTTCTTTTCCTTTTGAGCTTTACTTACACTTTATAGATGCTTATTTCTGTGATGTTGATAGGGAGCACCTTGATTTTACTTTCTGATTGAAACGTATAGAAGTTCACTTTCTTTTTTTTTTTTTTTTTTTTTTTTTGGTCCCTAAATAAATTTTAAATG
>VZTI01004790.1:247848-298196 GCA_013397865.1 Struthidea cinerea
ATAAAAGTTCCTTTTTTTTTTTTTTTTTTTTTTTTTTTGGGTCCCTAAATGAATATGAATATGGAGAACTATTCAGCTTGGCTGTGGGAGGTTTTAATTCTTTTTTCTTTTGCACACAATTCACATTTCCATAAAGGAATAAGACCTCTAAAGCTGAAATAATTTTTCTTCCCATAGTAAAAACCAGATCACTTATTTAAGACCCTCCTGTAGCATAGGAAAACATGATGTTTCCAGGCAAACCTATGTACTGTAGACTGCACTGACTTTTTCTACACCAGCTGAACTTTCAGTCATCCACTTTTCTGGAAATGCTGAAACAGGGGCTTCTTAAATGGCATAATGCAGCTATAAGTTAAGTTATAAACCTACAGGACTGTAGCATAAGTTTAGAAATCTAGTTTATACATAGTTACAAAGAGGAATTTTAGATTATATACATGTTTAAAGCAGGAGCTGAATCTCACCCTTTGCGTCTGATAACCTTTACCCTTCTAATTAGTTTAAATGTTATTTGAGCTATATACTTCCATAAAGTCTCTTAGTAACTTTTTTGCTTTGTGTATGCTTTCATCTTTATTATATTGATTTTGCAAGTTCACACAAAAACATTTCTGAAATTTGTCATCCTCTTGTTATGAAATGAACATAATATTATAAAACGAGGTCAGCAGCACTTAAAAATTCTACACTGACTTGAATATAACCACTGAAATACCTACACACCCATATCTAATGGTATAATATTATGCAGAAGACTGCTCAGGAAAATGTGCAGTATGAAGCATATTTATCCCTGTACTGATAGACTACTTGTCTATATTGCTGCAAATGAATTTTGCTGACAATGAGGTGTCTCTAGGATGTCTTCAGTTAGTTCCAAATAAACAAATGCTGTAGCAAAGATGTTAAAAAATGTCATTTTCTGTAAAAAAAAAAAAAAGAAGAAAAACCAATAAAAATTTGATATTGTAAAGACATCAGTAGAGAAAATTCTATCTAAATCCATTGGAGTATAAATAACTGAAAAAAAAAATCGTTTCATTGGCTTGTTGTGAAAGAGAAGTACTCAGATAAGCACCTTTTTTCACCATTGCATTCTGTCCCTGGTAACATAAGTAGAACTTAGAACAAGAAATACTCTTAAGGGCCTATCTGAGGGCCAAGCCACACTGCTATAGCGTAGAGCAATATTACAGACACCTAACAAGGATGTGGACAAAACAGGGTGCAAAGCCTGGAAATAATAGCTCAAGCCCCAGAAGCGTAATAGATATACTGTTTCCATTTGTGGACCTCACTTACTTGAGAGATGCAGTGATCCAAGGGCACCTCTATATGATTTAGACATATTGTGAATATTATTCTGAACTGAATCTGGAGAACAGGTTTAAGTGATTTTTCAGCATCTCAGCTTATCCATCTGTTCAAATTGTGATCATGATATTTATATATGACTCAAAAGATGTAGATCACTGAAGTGTAAAATACTTTAAAAACTGCAGATAAGGTTGCTGTATAATTTTATGGTAATTCCAGGGAAAATGGATTTACCATTAAAAGGTCTTAAAATAGTGAGGCAAACAAAGGTAGGCATATGAAAGTTGCTTTTATATTATTAGACAAATTGTTTTAAAAAGTAATTTGAAAGCACCCATGTTTTGATAGTCAAGGTCACATCTACGTTAATTAAAAATATTTGCAGACAGTTGAAAAGTTCAAGGCAATATTCAACTCCATTTGGATGTTTCCAGATCTTTAGATTTACTATCTCTATTTTCACAGTAGTTTGGACATTTGTAATAATCACATTGTATCATAATTCAGCATCTTTACATGGAAAACTCATGGGAAGAATGTTTTAGTGTTTTGAAAGTGAATGAAAAGAGCACCATTGACATAACAGTTCAGGACAGCTTTTTCACAGAAAGTGAAAAGACTCACCTACAATTTTTAAGTGATTTCTTTAGGGACCTGTTAATATTCACTGTGAAAATAGTCAAAGCAGATTGGAAAACCATATATGAGTGAAGGGAACAAAGCCCAGGAAGAAGTGACACCTGTGAGTGAATAAGCATATGGTTTCAAACCGTTCCTGACTGGATGGATCAACCAGCAGGAGAGGTGACAATCCAGGACTGCTCAGAAATGCAGGACTGTGCAGACACAGAGACATTAGGTATTGGCATCAATCAAGAACACAAACCATTATGAATGCTGGAGTTAAGCGTTCTGACATTGCACAAATGTGTTAAGAGTAGAAGAATCAGGTAGGTCCCCCACAATCAGCAAAAATTTTTAGTTCAGGTAAATCTAGAAGGTGAGACACCTCTCTTGAGACCCTTGCTGTTCTATGACTAGTTTTTTGTGTCTCTCAGTGACTAATTTTCAGTGAAGGGTTACTTTTATTCTGAATAGTTCCCTAGCTTAGACAGGGGTTACCTATGGCTACTGTACTGATAAAAGGCACGGATGTAGCCAGGGAGACACCCTATCATAAAACCTATTTTCCTGCAAATTGATCATATAAGAGAGGTGATGGAACCTCTGACACTTGAGATATTTAAACTTGCACTGAACAATATACAAAGCAGAATATTCAAAAGAGCAATACTATCCTAACAGATAAAGTGAGCAAGTGATCTTTTACATCTCTTTAACCTTCACTGCCATCTGATAGATTTTTAAAAGAAAATTCTGTATCTCCAGGTTCCAACTGAAAGAAACACTGTATTGGAAAAGTTCTCTTGTAATACTGAATCTATTTTCCTGCTCCTACAGGAAACAAAGTGAAACCCATCAATTGCTGTCTATCACAGGACAAATGTTAACACATCTGGGAAGAAGACTTGTCAAATTTCTATCTTGCCTGAGACTAGTGGTGTTTATACAAGAAATACTTTAGAATAAGTTTGTCAAACCAAATTAATGAGTTTTAGATCTTGGAAACCTTCTGTGCCGGTTTCTGGGCATAAAGCAGAGATAGGGGATACACATCATAAAGTCACCCCAAGACACCTTCATAAAAACCTTCCTTTGTATCAGTGTTCATTAGTGCCTACCTCTACTATGCTGTACGGAGGAAGCAAAAATATGGCTGGAAAAATATAGATCGTAGGTTCTGCTGAGATTTCACCATCCAAATTTCATCCATGGCAATAGCAACCATTATTGGGTAACCATAGCTAAATCGCTTAAGTTCATGGAAGAACACATATTTTCTTTCACACATGAAAGATGCTGAGCAGCACTTTAAAATGGTAACCAGATCATCGAATTCTCTGCGCTTGCTGACAGTGACCTTGCTAAGGAGACACTGGTACATAACTCTCAGGGAGCGTATCAGCACAATATCACTGAATACTCAAACCTGAATGGTTATGCTGATTGTTTTAAATTTAGATATTATTATAACTTCTTATTCTTTTCCAATTTAAAAGAACCAAAACACCCACTGTCTTTGAAATCAAGAGAATGATGAGACAGAATTTAAACCCATGCTGCCTGCTATTTCCTCAGAGCCAATTAGGGGACCCAGTGAGTCTCAAACAAAAATCAAATGCTTGCCACTTAATCTTGAATTTTGATCTCTCTACAGGCATACAAGGAGGTGGGTAAAACCCAAGCAATCCATAATGTCATAAAGGAGACTATTATGTGTAAGAAATCTGCATATTTCTTGTATCTTGTAAGCTAAAAAGTACTTTCTACTTATTAAAAAAAAAGGTTCCGACATTATTACTTTGATTAAATCTGAATATTTTTCCTTAAGAAAACCAATTTTAATTCATAAGACTGTAATAAAACTGGAAAACTTTATTGATTCCATCATTTTTCTTGCTTACTAGGGCCTCTCTAGAAGTCAGTCTTTAGCAGTAAAATGAATACTACCATTGACACAAAGTTAATATTTCAATGGTATCTAAAGATAATGGCTATAAAACCAGTATTCCATGTGTGTTGCTTGTTTTCTTGTTTCTATGTTCTTAACATCATATGTTCAAGCCAAAAATTTGCCATTGTGGTTTTGTTGCCATCGTACATTGTTCATGCTCAATACACTAGGTCAAAAAAGCTTTTTTGCTTTTATTCTGGCAGCCACAGCACATGGAAATATCTGCCACATTCTAATCCGCTCCATATCTCAAAACGCATATGCATTTTTTTACAAAATAAAGCACTATTTATTCTAATTTATTTGAAATCAAAATAATGAGTAAATGTCAGTTGTGAAACATTTCAGTTTGACTGTGACCTAAGTCACAGAACAAATCAAGAAATATTTTAGTCCAAGTCTGACACTGTGACACTTAAAAAAAAAAGAAAATAGCTTGGCATAATTGAGCTGGAAGTGTCTGAAAGAGAATACAGTAACTTCAGTAATGTACTTTTATTTTTTCTGATAAAAATAGCTTATTGAGAAAATCTAGCTTGAAACACATTTATTGTTTCACTTGGTGAATTTATAGGATGAATAAATATGTTTTGGTTTTTTCTTAATAACTTCTCCTTATTTTAGTATGGCCTTTTTTCCTTATTTTTCTTTCACACTATACTTATTATTGCTATTTCCACCACAGCCAAAGGCAACAGATATTCATGAATTAGTTATTATACTTATTAAAAAATAATGTCTCCTAAGCACATACATTTTGACAGATTTCCTTGTACACTCAGCTTATCATTATGGGACCATTTATGTCTTATGAATGTTTGAACCTGCCCTGGGTGATTCTATCAGCAGATTTAGTTTGTGATACTGCTCCATAGGATAGAATTACTACGAATCAAATGAAAAAAATTGAAGTGTTAGAATTTATTGGATTTTGAAACCTGTTGAAAATATTGTATGGATTTAACACATATTTAGGTGTTAAATGGTGTAAAAAATACCTCAACAATAATCTGGTTACTTTTTAGTACCTCATTATTGTCACACAGGACACTAGGCTAAACAGTGAAGAAATACAATGCCTAATAGATTTCAGCAGGATTTTCAATCCATTTTTTCTTGCTACAGTTAGTGATGGTATTATTCTAACCAATACCACAAATTACTGAAAATAACATGAAAAACATGGATATTAAAAAGATGTATAAAGAGACAAGGAGCAGATGTTTAATTCTTTATCCCTTAACTGGACTGTAGTTCAGAAGTGAGATCATAATCTCCAAATCTTTTTTTTCTTTTCTTAAAACTGCATCCAAACAGAGCACACAATCACTGAGAAATGCAGCCATAAGGTGGGTTTAAGATTAATTTTAAATCTTATTTTGGGTAAGAAGATGCAGGTGGGACTCACTGTATATCTTTTTAATGGGATTTCTATCTTTTACAGAGATTAAAAGAAAAAATATTCTAGCCTGTTTACTGATTCTTCAAAACTTGACAAAAAGTATTCAGAAGAAGGATTTACTATACATTTTATTGAGACAAGGCTTAAGCAATATGGGATTTTTGGAAAGCAAACCTATTTCAGCTGGTAACCTACAGAGTGTGTCTTCTAGGCTGTTTCATTTGTGTGGAAGGCAGTGTGGGGAGAGAAGGGAATGGTCTTGTCCTACTAGTGCCTTGTTTTTTTAAGTTCCTATAATCATCTATGTATTTATGCAGTTTTCATTCTGCTGTTCTTTATATGAAAAAAATAATCAAAGAAATTATAGAGAGACTGTCAAAGTTTTTTATGACTTTTCAAGCAAATAGACAACAGTTTTATTGTCTTTTCATGCATTATTCCATCACTGTGAATCAGCTTTCCTAAAAGGTGATTATAATGACATTTTTGTGAAATTGCTTTAAAATTATGATTGATATTTTATGACCAGCATAAATAAAAACGATATTCTGTGAGGCCAACTAGTTCTTTTCTTTGCTTGATTGCTTAATTTGGATAGAAAGCACAATTTTATAAAGAAATTCAAAGTTGCATTACATGTGCATACTGAAATATGAAGAAAATGTAGAGTGCAAAATTAAGTATAAAGAGAGCAGATAAGAATAAAACTAGTGAATTTAAATAAAGCTATTTCAAGTCTGTGGGATTGCTGGTGTGTTTTTGCCACATCAGGGCTTCTGAAGAACAATCAGTAGAACTAGAATAATCAAATAATTCCCCTGATAATTACGCTCAATTCAAAGACACCATGTAAGTAACTACTTAGTTGCACCACTTTATTTATTTGTGTTTTGTCTTTATAGCTTGAATTTTTAGGCAATTTTGACAATTTTATTGAATGAAATACCTAAACTCTTATGTCTATCTTGAATGATTCTTATTCAAGAACACCTACCTGAGTCTGAGGAAGGGAGTAAATACCCTTTCAAGGTCCTTAGAGTAGAGGGTACAAGAACCTCAGCGATGGAATTTAGGTGTCTGAGTCATTTCTAGAATCTAACACTTCCTTACCTGTGAAGGGTCTGGTGTCAGCAATGAAACCAGACACAGACCAGGAGAATATTAAGCAAGACCACACAACACCACACAAAACCTCTTAATCTACCTTGCCCCTGCTCCATGGTTGTGTTCATTCAAGGCTGCAAAACAGAACCTCTGAATTATGTCAGAATGATTTGCAGCTGGCAGAGAGGCACGATCATTGCTAGCTGGAGGCACCAAATGAATTTTCACTTCTGCCAAAGTATATATTACACAGAGAAACTAAAAACTCAGTACACTAGATCAGTGCATATTTGATGCCCTTTTCTTTAGTTGTCAAGTGAAAAGTTTATAAACATATAACAAAAATATATTTTTTAGGTTCAAAATTTAACATTCAGCATTTGGTTTGAAAAAAACCAAAAACAGCTAAAAGGTTGAACTGAGTGCTTTTGGTGTGCATTGATGGTAATTATTCAGCAAATCACCTGGGACATAAAGTCTGAATTGTCATTTCTAGTGGGTATTCAAGAAATTTTCTGAATGGGCTATGAAGTAAGAAATACAAAGACAGAGATCTGAAGCTGTACTTTCGTATACAAGTTAAAGAAATCATATTGCATATTCCTTTTCCTGTGCCATGGCACTAAAACTTGTAATAGCCTGATATAATCATAGCTAGTGCCTGACAGTTAAACACACAGAGGGGTGTGTAAAAAAAATAATCTGTGTTTGTGAACTCTGGTCTTAGTTATGGGTATAAAATAAAAAGAATATTCCATAGTTCTGTTGTGATCCATGATGGTAGCTCAGCTATTGTTGCTAATCACAATAAATGTCTGTGAGGCTTCCACAAATAGATAGAAGGACGAATCCTCATGAGGAAAGAGTCAAACCCCTGCCTTGAACATAATTTTGGCTTGCAATTTTTTGTGTTTTCCCAGCTACTGGGTTTAATGTTTGTCTTCATTACTGCAGCTGAAAACAAGAGCTGGATTCATTTGTAACTGCTCACCCTGTGATGGAAATGTTAATAAAATGCTGAACTGCAGAAAGGGCCCAGTTGTAGACACTCTAAACTGATGACCAGAGAAAGTGTGTAGAGACTGGGAATCCAGCATTCTTAAACAAAAATCATAGGGCTGAAATTTTGACCCTTATGAACAGAAAAGTTCAAGGAACTTCAATGAAACCAGGATTCATGGTAAATCTCGGAAAGTAGGTACCCAAGATTAAAAGTGCCCAAACTAAGAGGTCCCTTTGGAAAACCAGCATTTGAATGACATACTAGAATTCACACAAGGAGTAATTGTCAGAACTGAGATGAACTCATGATTTCCTGGCTCTTACTGATTGAAATTACTTCTTAGAACTGGCTAGCATAGCAATAAAAGCAAATTTTGCACTACAATCATTTCTGATACTGTGTTCAACTTTATAAAATATATTCCTTGGGGGTGAAATTAATGAGCAACACATAAAGATTGGTTATTCACACCTTATGCAGCTGCACTTACAAGAGGATTGGGAAAGGTGAAATCCAGCCTCAATACAAGGCCATGATGTGCTGTGCCCAAAATTCAGGGGGTTGTGGCTTTCATTTAACCTTATAGGCTGGAATAATACCTGCTGAATTTCTGTGTGTTCTTCATAAGGTTTCCAAGCGACTTGATCTTGATCTGACATTTGCAGCTCTTTTCTAAGCCTATTCCTAAATGCTTTGCCACAACTCATTTTGATGCATAATCAGGCCTTCTTCCCCAGCTTTCATACAGAAGGTATACATTCCTTCTTCTCATAAATACTTTATGAACAGTTTCTGTGTAGGATTTACTTATTGCACTTCTGTGAGGTAAATAAATTCAGGGGAATTGTGGGAAAGCCCACAGAAAACGGTTTAAAGTGATTCCTCTGGCATTATCTATGTTGTATAGATAATAATGAGCTTTCATACAGTGTGTATCCTATCACTGGCAGACCAACCATTACCATACGTAAGGCTTATCAGTTAAATGTGAGCTGTGGAGAACAATCAAGTATGAAGGAAGAGTAGCATACAGACATGGTTACCTGCTCTGTTTTTGCAATGCATGTTCCATGTTTCACTTTAGACAGACATACTGAATTTTTCGCAAAGAAATGGAAAACAAAAAAAAACAAAGTACACCATAAGAATCTGTGTTGAGACGGGGATAGGAATCAAATGAGACCTAGTATGTCCTTCTCTTTGGTTATTCCCTTTCCACCATGCAGGTGAAGAGATATATTGCATGATAAGTTGTAATATCACTGATTCTCAAATGATTTGAAGGAATTTTGTTAATTAGCATTAATTTTTCAAATGTTGCCATCTTTCTTATGAAAGACGCACAAAATTCTATTCATCAGGAGTCTTCTGTGGTCTAATTACCAATTTTATTACATCAAAATTTCTTCTAAAAGTCAAGAGGATTTGGACTGCAGAAAGACTGGAAATTAACTACAGAGCTTGGCAGTACACTAGAATCACTGGCTTGTATACTCACTAAGGTGCAATAGCACCAGTAAAAACCTGCTTTAAATTTAAATTTTGCTATGCTAATCTCGAATGAAGTACCCTCTTACTCAGAAGTCCCATTTTGTGTATTTCTAAGTAGACTTCTCTGATGATATTTGTGTCAGGTTCCCTGTATGGTGAGATAGCATTTACGGCATATCTAAATGATATTTTGCAGTTGGCTCAATGTCATATAAACAGGGATACCCCATTTCTAAGACCAGGCTATATATTTGTGTTAGCTCATCTCCAACACTACTACAACACTTCAGTACTGTTGTAATTACAGTAACTTGCAGTACGAGAATAGTTTGGAATGGAGAGCAGAATGTGATCATGTCAGCAGACCAGCGTAGGCATGCCCAGTGGTGTTAATTAGGGTGGGAGACCCTATCTTCTTAATGCTGTAGATGAAGATAAGGAAATATTTTTAACGGAGGAAGCTGAGAATCCCAAGCTTGTCAGAAGTAAGAACTATACAGAATGTTATTAATAGGAAAATAGTTTTAATGTACTGGTCTTGAAGAGAATTACGCCATACTTTCTTATTATCCTACTTACAGACTCCTTAGGTGAACTCCTAAAAATATCTAAATGTAATACAAACATCCACTGAGCATTGTTTGATTCCAAAGAAAGACACCTTGATGACAACAGATTTAGAAATATAGTTCTAGAAAAATATTTGCTTCAACTCACAAATGGGGGTGGCTTTTTCAAAAATCCCTCTTGGATTACCCCACCTACTGCATTTAATGGTAGACTCTTACGGTAGTACAAAAAAGACAAACTATTTAGGACTTCCTATTTTAACCACATTGCAAAATAATCACTGTTCAGTTAAGCATGTACCCTCATTGCTTTATCAGAAAGATTAATTTGTGTTTTCTGTGTATTTTCATGACTTATTTGTAGCAAACATAAACAACTCTCCTCAAAAGTTGTTAGTTTAAGGTAGTCTTTTAAAAATCACCAAAATAAAATAGACCATCAGACCAAAAAAATGAAATCCCTGAAAACCTAGAAAAGGTCTTCTGCTTGAAGAGATGATTTAGGCTTTTTCTAAATGTCAACTTCTATAAAAAACAGGTGAAATAATTTTCCTTCCTTTTTGACCATTCTTTTGTAATACATATCCATTTGAGTTTTATTCAACAGGTATATTCAGCTTTGGACCACCAAAGCTATTTTGCAATAACTGAATTTCATTTTTACCATGTCAATTATTAATTTTCTCTCTTGTTTATCTGGTTTTCTTTATGCACAGCTTTGGAAGAAAGGTATGTACAAGTGGCATGGAAATGCATATGCTATTTGGCTCACCAAAAAGAAACAGTAGGAATGACGTACAGTCTTAAAACTAATTTCTTGTTTTCACAGGAGAAGAACAACTCTTTCAAGAGGTTACTATACAATGTGACCTTTTCGCGTCTCACAAGTTTTCAATTAGATTTTGACTCTGAGCAGATCTTAAAAGAGAATTATTGATAAAAAAAGGTCTTATAAGCAGAGAAATAAGGTTGAGGTCTCACATGGTCCCACATCCAAAGGTTTTATTCATGTAAGTGCATGAAGAAAATAGATTTGAAAATGTTTGAGACGGAAAAACAGAGAACAATTTCTCTAATGCTGTTGTAGTTTTATTTATTTATGGATTATATTGATTTTTTTGTCATCAGCTATGAAACAAACCATGTTCCTGAATCAGCTTCCTCAGCAATAACATGTGCAAAATAACACTTGCATTAAAGTAAGTATTCCCAACAAAGAGAGTTCTTGTAGCATACTCTATTTCTATTAGCCACATTTCAGAGATGACTACGTATTATATTTCTCCTGACAGTGAAAATTGTCTAATGGTAATAGTTCAAGCTATTAAAAAGAAGTAGAATATGAATGCTTTCTTCTTTCCTTCCCTGCCTTCCTAGAAGACAGAAAAGAAGACTTGACAGAGAAAATATCTCAAGTTTTTGTGATCCAATCCTATTTTTGCTGACTGTAAAGACTTCTACCTTCTGAAAAGCCAATTGGACTTGACAGAGTACAAGTATGGAACAGATTTAGATTTCAGATTATAAATTCTCTTTTTAAGGGCTCCCAATATACAAATTTCACAAGTGGACCTACATCACAGCTGAGACTGTTACAGCACTGATGGTATTCTGAGCAGCTGCAAGTCCAGTGGGTTATTATTTTTATTTAAAACATACCTGTAGAACTTGATGGCTTTGATGGCTTTGGACCTAAAATATCTGCAATTATAACTTGCTGATTCCCATATTAACCTAATACAGTAAGACTGGCCATCCTTTTCTGCATATTCATTTTTGTGGATGTGTATTTAGCTATTATTTTAAGTATTTCCTAGGTTACTGTGTTTTCCACAGTAGTCTGTGGTTTCTGAAGTTCTGCGTTGCTTGGACAGCTGTCATGTCATGCCCAAGCAGACTCAATAATATAAATGCAGAAGATTGTTTATAGGCATCTCTTAAAGGTTTGAAATCTTGTATGGTTGCTCTTTATGTAAAAATTTGGGCTGTTCTGAAGAAATGTCTTTTAGAGGATTATTACTAGTCAAAACTACCACATTGTTAAATAAGTTTGTTTCTGTTATACGTTTGAATTTACTGAGGTTAACCAAATGCATGTTTATACTCCGTGCTGCAAAAAAACCCTTAACATTCCAAAACCTGCCTTTTCATTCCAAAACCTGCATTTTCATTCCAAAACATGTTTGCCCAAATGACTTCAAAATTAATATTTGAATTTATGAATCAGACACATTTTAAACAACACTATTATTCTTTTTACATCCTTTTGCTAAAGAGGTTTTCTTCGCAATTTTATTTTTCTTTGTATAAAGATGAATTAGAGGTGACAGAGAATCTATAAAAAGAATATGCCATTTATCATGATAGACTATGTTTTATCAAAATAAATGTTGATATCCTGTCCTATAAAAGTCCATCCATTATTATCAGACATCATGAATACACTAAATTTAGTGTATTTCTGATTAAATAGAAACCTTATGGTATTTAAAATATAAACTCCAAAATCTTCAGTGACTTTTTCAGATAAAATTGAATATTTTTCATTGCAGTCTCAAAAGGATAAGAAATTTTTCTTTGCCTTTTGTATTTCTACTCGTCAAATGCTTACATAAGGTAATCATATATCCATGGTTGTTATTTATCTAAGGTTATCATATACCCACCGTTACTTGTTTAGACTGCACAAGCCCAACTTCAGTTCTTTATTAGTTGTTTTCTTTAGTCATAAGCCTGTTTTGTCATCATCTTACTCATTCTTTATGCTCTACTCTTGGTTACTTCTAATTTTTTTCTTATTCTTTAGGAACGCTAAAGCATGAAAGCTACAATTTAACAGAAGTATATAGAAATGGACTATCAACTTTCAGTTATGTAATCAGGAGGAGACAAAGATACCTCTTGCCAACATTCAGGATTCCAGTGCATTACAGAAAATTATGTGAAAGCCTGGCTTTCTGATTTACTGCATATATGTCCTTTACTGGGTTTAATAAAAGAATCTCCTTTAGTCATTAATGCCATGCAGCCTAATACAGAACATATACTGTCCTTGATCGATTGCTGCAAGGTCTGGCACAAGATTAAAATGTTTCACGCAAATGTCAAGGTGCCTATGAAAATATGACAGCTTGCCCAGTAAGTTGTAGGATAAAATGGGGTAATTGCTGTTAGCCTTCTCTGGGTACAGTTGTTCTTAATTATGCCCAGAAATAAATCCTGCCACTTTTCAACTGAATGTAAACTATATAATAATAGGAAGCTGGAAAAATGACTCTTCAGAGTTTCACTGGGCTAGGACCTGAGTGCAAATAGGTGTAGCTTCATTTAATAGAGTTAAGTCTGGTAAACTGAGAGTCTGACCCATATGTGGATATTTCAAACAGATAAGCAAAAAATAGCTTGAATACTGGATGTCTTTTAGAAATTGCTAAAAGGTGGCATTTGGGATTACATTCAATTACTGAACTTAATTTATAAAGTATGTTAACTAAAGAAGGATTGTTTGGACAGAATGAGTAGGGAAGGATGATATTTATTCTTTTATTAAATGTCAGCTGCGGGCAAGTAGGTTTCTTACTCCTGCAAATAGTATTCAGGTGAGGATTAGGTAGTTCTTGGAAAAGAAGTGCCAAGAATCAAATTCCAAAGTGGATCACAGGAACATATTTCTCAGATCACAGACACAAAAGAAAAATCAAGTATTTGTGCTCATCTACAGAAATGCGATCCTGGAAGGAGTCAGGTCTATGTCCAGAAATGAGGTGGTAACTAGAGAAGGTTGACACTAACTTTGTGTTGGTCTGTTAAATTTATATAATTTTTATTAATATTTGTGACTGTTCAGATACATGGCTTTGTGGGGAGCAAATTCTCTACATGTAGATAACAGCCCTTCCATGTCAGATGTGTATTTCATTCAGGTCTTGCTCATTGTGAAACATAGAACACATCAGCAAGTGAAAAATGTACTGCTGAGGAAATGGGGACATAGATGAAGAGGGACTAGTAGATAGATAGTAGTAGAATAGTAGATTTGGCATGAGAAATATAAAATATTATGTTTATTATGCAGCAATATTCACTCCACTGTCTCAGTTTAATTTTAGTGTGGACAGTTGTTCAAACCTCTGGCATATCAAGCAGAGAAGAATAGCTAGCCAGACAGCATTTGTGGTTTCAGTGCCACAATACATATTTCCCATGTTTTATTTCCTATCTCTTGTTTTTCACAGTCAATTTGTGTTTAGAGCATCCTTGCACTCTGCCCCAGGGACAGATGCACTTCAGAAATTCCTTCCTTCATGCATAACTACCTACCTAGTTCAAGACCCTGTCTGCAGTCATGGACATTATATATGATAGAAAAAAATGAAAAATCTCCACTTATTAAATGGTTTGCAAGCATTTTAGAGCACTTAACCTGCACATTGGAAATGTCTGCGCTTTGAGAGTCCAAGACTGATACTGCCTTATTTTCCTTTCCTAGGACATACTCATGGCCTGCAAAGCTTACTAGCTTAGTAGGTCTCTTGCTTGTTTTTCCCTGTTTGGAAACTCCTTCCTGAGACAGGAATCATGAACCATTTTATCAGAAGCTCCTCCTTGAACTTTTCCGTTAATTATTACGTTACATACCACAGTATGGTACGTAAATACCATGAGAGTGGTATTTTGAAGTACACCTCACCTTTAAAATTTTACTCATGTTTTTCTAAAGCCGGATCACATCTGACAGAAACTGGCAGACTACTTTCTACTATTATTTCTGTTGGGTTAAGAGACCAGGGTCCTGGTAAAAAGCAGCATGCAAACAAGAAGGAGAAAGCCTTATTTTAAAGACTTGACAGGCACATATATATTTTCAACCACATCCACCAAAAAATTGTGTTACTTAACATGAACCTTCACTCAAAATTCAGGATTTGTCTCAACTTTTTGCAAATGTTTTCTGCACCTCTCCTAGTGAATGTTCCATTGCTGAGTACTATAGCACCGGGTTCCTTTGGTGATTTATATACTATGCCAAAAATACTTTTTATTGCTTTGCTTCTTCATTTCACTGGCAGGTTCTTCTTGCACTAAAACAAAAATCATCAGGACTGTCTAGTAAAAATCCTGAGACGAACTTCAGTAATATCTACCCTGACTGGAGGAACAGCCTAGATTGAGACAATTTGGGTCAATGTGTAGAAAAGATTTTGTCACTGGAATACTACTGATGTCAAACTCCTCGTATCTTCTTCCTCTTTCTCTTTCTCTCACCTCTCTCACACACATTTAAAATTTGATCTTTACCTCTTTCCATTTATTTAGACTACCATTTTATGTAGAAAATAGACAAACATTCTTTAAATTTTTCTAAATTTGAAGCTCAGATTATGTGATGACATAGTGAAGTCTGCCATTTATGTATTACAAGAGAAAAAACTATTTATTTTGGGATTTGCCTTTTTTCAATTAATCACATGTTCTCTTTTCATCAGTTACAGGAAAAGGGGGAAAAAAATAAAACATTAGTTTCTTTAAATACTGGTTTTCCTTTCCCTTGTCTTATTTATCTACTCACTAAATCTGGCCTGATTTTTTTTGAGCTGTTTTTTTATAGAAGTGTTTTCCAGTGATTAGTTTTCCTGTCAGTCTATCTTTGACTGCATTATCATTAAAACGGTGCAGCTCTCATTACTCAGTCATAATCATCTTCCTCCAAAGCTCAAAAGTGAGTGACCAACATTCTTTAAGTTTTTGTATTTTTATTAGACCACATTCCTTCTCCTTTGAAATCTGTCAAGACTTCAGGTAATGGACTCATGACCTGTACATAAAGTAATATTCACGCCTATATTGCAGTCCTGAAAACAAATGTGGTCTGTCAGAGAGAGGCAATTGGATCATCGGTGCTTTCATTCTCAGGCAGAAAATATCTTCTATTATCTGGCAACTGACAGTGAAATGGGCTCTTAGTGGGAAGTGTGTTTTATGTCTTATCGAGACTGCTAATTCAGTTGTAGGAAAAAAAGAATCAAAGTGTCTTTAATTGGGAGGCGAGAAAGCAACTACCGTAATATATTTTGTAACAACAGAGAAAACATTCAAGAATAGGTCACTCTTGGAGCACAGTCCCATGTAAATAAATAATTGTTTGTTCACATACATGAATAAAATTCAAAGAGACATTGATTTATTAAATGAAGGGTCATTAGTACTGGAGGCAAAGGCTAAACAAGCTTGCATGGAAAGACTTACTCTAAAAGATGACACTGTAGCTCTTATTATCACTAGGATATATAAATCAATTTAAAGAGATTTACTGAAGTTTGACTGTTTTTAAGATATGCCATTTTATACATTACTTCTAACTTTAATGAGTGGATAATTAGTATAAGTTGGCATAGTGCCATTCATTTTAACAGAACTCTGTTGACTTACTCCACCTTAAGATCTTGCTCATTAGCAGCAGTTATCCTCGGTTTGCTGTAATAATATTAATACAAGCCTGTTAGGACATTTTTTTAAAGACAAATATTTAGAGAGTCATTGATACCTTGCTTCTCATAATGCCTATGGAAATGTAGGTTGTCTAGATGTAATGTGTCCTGAAAACGAGAGTAATTGTCCAGCTGCTGGGAAATTCCAGTGGGCAATAATACCTTTCACTTGTCCAAAAATATTTAAAAGAATCAAAATGTTACATTAAGAAAACATTGATTTAGAAAATGTCAACAAATAGATTATCTCTTGAATACATTAATTTTACTTCATATCATTTGCTTTCATAAAATTGCATTTGCTTTATTTTTGTTTGTGCCTTGCTGTGATTTACCTAGAGGGTGAATTAGGTCCCTCTTCAGGTAGAAGGAGAAGTTACTTTTCAGAGGCACTATTTGCCATAAGGAAAATAAGCCTATTTGTTAAGGAACAGTGTGCCAGGATAAAGTAGAAGAGGAACAAAACCCAAGGAGGAAAGTCAACTGATGGTTTCTTAGGCTTACTCATACATACTTGTATAAAAATACATTCCTGCTACATAGATCAGTTTTATTACTCTGAAAACAGGCCATATTATTTTATGGATGGAGCAATTAGTAATATTGAATTGATAATACTGGAACATAAATAGTGTAGTAACTATTTGAACTGAGTATCAGAGAGACAAGTAAAAAAATTATCTAGAGTTAGAGTTATAATGTATGTAACAAGAAATATAAAAATGGTATATGAAAACCAGAGATCTGGTAAAAAAACAACCTGCAATGTAATTTGATGTTCTTACATCAATTTCTTTTTAGCACCATTTAAAAGGCAAAGGCTTTTTAATATTTTTCCCCCCTGTTTACGCATTAATGTAATATTCATACTTCATGCTGGTGAACTACATCTGAAGAGAACACATACATGTAAGTTATAAAAAGAATGGGTTTGAAAAGCACAACCATTTTTTATTTAGATACTGGCTGCACACTTAATTGATCTGTTATGAAAATGTGACTCGTTTAGTGCTCCAAAAGATTAAAATAATACTTAATGAAAGCCAATACATTCAAGTATATTTAAAACACTTATTGTAACAGTTGATTGTACTTAAAACAGATCTTTAAGTCAGTGGGAACATTAAAAAATTTAAAGGGCAAAAATATGTTACTACTTTACCAGCAGCTCTACATCAGAGAACAACACAGCAGCTCACCATAGTGCACGCAGAAGGAATATCAAATGAAAGAAGGAGGTGAGGAGGAATCAGCAGTTGGTTACACAGTACAGTGAAACCTCAAACAACTCTTATTCAAAGCATTTACATTTTCAGTCAGGGGCATGTGGGGGTCAGTGATGCCTTTGGTTAGGGGCGAACAGAAGCATCCCCTGGGATGCTTTGTTCCTTGGCATGGTCTGTCCCAGTTTGAATCTCCCGGTTGGCTGTAAGCCTCGTCACTCCCCTGGCATTCTCCCACTGGTCCCCATTCCCTAATCCCACCTTTCTCCCTGGCCCCGGATAAAACAAGGACCCTCGGGATCGGGTTTCAGATTTGCTTTGGGAGTTCAGCTGTACAGCATGGAATAAACCATCCAGCAGGATGATAAGCGAATCTCCTTCCTGCCTCTTTGTCACCTGACTGTATTACTGAATATGCCCCAGGTTCTGTGGGCTTGCGGGAACCCACAGAGCCGGGCTAAAATTACGGTAATAGGGGCATGCTGCCGTATTTAAACAGAGTTCATTTTTATCTGGAATGCTATTTATGGAAATGATAACAATAAAAGGGAGCCTGATACATTCTGTTTTTCCTGATTTCTACATCCCTCTTTCTCCCTACCAAACCTGAAAGAACATCTGAAATCAGAGCATCAGAGTATTGAGGGTTTTTTTTTTGTTTTCTCATGCAAAACCACATTGGGGTTCTTCCCAATTCCTGATGCTGTACCAGGTCCTACACCAGCAGTAATCAGCAGAGATCCATCACAGCTGTCACATCTGGCTTTGTACCATACTTCTAGATACATTTCAGACATTTTTAATGTATGTTTTATACCTCAAAATAAATATACTTTAAATTTTATGAAGCTAATGGATGTAACTTATTAACCCAAAATATTAAAACATAACAAAAGCACAAATAAGTATTCAGAACAAATTAGGTCATCTTGTGTGTGAATGTAGTAGTAGTAGTTTGTTTCCATTGTATTGCATTTGTTGTATACTTTTAACATGCTATCTACAGTATTTCTGAATGTCTTTTAGCCTGAATCTTGCTTCAACAAAGTTGCTAAAGATAGCATGAAAAGTGTCTTTGTTGTATCTTAGTTTTTCTTGGCTGTGTTAGGCACAGAATGAAAGCAAGAAGTATTTGGCCCTGTGTATCTAAGTTGCCATTTGGAAATTTCAAGTTTTGGTTTCTTCCCTACATGCTGAGGTTTAATTTAAACCATGTCACCCACTCTGAGCAATGATGTCATATCCCTCTGCGATAGCTCTCTGAATTTCTCTGAAGTTGCCAGTGAGTTAATGCCATTCTCTCCTCTCATAAATGTTGAGCAAGTGCAATAAAGAAAAATCTAGCACTTGTTCATGGAGAAAACTTTGTAATTTGTAGGACAAATGCCAGAGTCAATGTTTAGTTCTCCATTAATATAGAATGAAAAAGAATTAAAATGTTTTCCAGCATTTAATTTTAGCTCAGTTTAGTCATATAATCATTATGGTTGTTCTGGCTTCAGGCTTTCACTTACATTTCAAGGAAACATGTCTTGCTTTACAATAGCAGGTATTGCGGTTCCTCATACTGCCTTTCTAGGCTGTCATAGATTAATAGTGAAAGAAAAGACTTTCCATGTTATTTTATCCTTTTCCCTGTCTAGAACAGGATTATTGTTCTTATGGATTATCCTTTATAATGGAAACTGCAGAACTATATTCAGTATAACTTAAAATGGCTGATCAAATAGCTTCCATCACCACTTACTATTTAACAGATGCAATCATGTATGCAAACATTGATTTTCAAATGTCGTAGCAATTGTATTCTGAACTTTAATTCAAAGGACCCATTAATACTGAAAACCAAACAAAGAGATCAGTCTGTATCTACTTGATACTTCATTCCTGTATCTACAGGAATCATCTGATACAGATGACACAATGAGACAGAAGAAGGAACAGAGACAGACTCTGAAGGTAGAGTATGCACTGGTGTTGTTCAGAAGATGAAAAAAACTAACGTAAACTTGACAAGTTACGTCTTAGTTATAAAGCACATAGAATCAAGCTTTGTCAGTGTTCCATTAGGCACAATTTCTTTGCGTTAGTCTCTGTGAACTTCTCTGCATTGGATAAATGAGATTAAAAAGTTAAGGTATGCAGTATAAGTTACTTTTGTGGATGGTACAGAAAGATGAACACAACACAACAAAATGGGGGCCGGCTACTTTCTGGAGTGATTTTGATTTATGTCAACTCTAAAGATAACCTACAATGTAGCAGAGATAAGATGACCAACTCTGAGATGGGTAGAGTCAGGTGAAATGTTGGTTTTAAGGAGTCAAGGCTGATATTGACCATGTACAGCTGGATTTTAATTATGTTCCAAAACTGTTGCAACATCCATAGTTTTAGCAGCCTAGAAAATTTGAAAATGTTTTGGGAAACCAAATTTCCAGAGATGTGTTTATGTCATTTTGTTTGTGTAAAAATCCCACAACCTATGTCAAATACTGCATAAGTATTTTGGATTGTTTAAAAAATTGTGCTAACCTGATAAAGTGCTAACAAGCTGGTATGTAACACTGATGAAATTTACATACATAAATTTTATTTTTTCTATATACAACAAGGATAAATCAACCATTATAGACTACTTTAGACCAGCCTGTCAGCTCTAAGAATTTATTGATTATTTTCTAAAGCAGAAAATAAATATTGTGTCCTTCTTAGCTTTTTAAAATCTTGCTTACACGTATACCACCGAAGATATTTAAATATGACTTTGTTTCTTCTTGAAAAGCAATTGTTGTGCAAATTATTTTGACCTATCCCTTCTTGAATGGAGATTTCTGCATATGAATTGGCAGGTGCTAGAAATATTGTTTATGGTCTTGCCTTGCTTTGGGTTTTGCATAATTTTTTCTTCTTGTTTTATTGTATATATTACTTACCTTGGCAAAAATAATTTAAACATCTAGTTTAACTCCCACTATTTACATTTTACTCCTAAGGAAAATAAAAAACCCTCTCCAAGACTGTTTACAAATCTTTCCTTGTCTGTGTAAGTAATATCTTTTTCACTGATGCTTTTGATGGCTCTGTTTTGTTGCTTTTCTTTGAATGACTGGAAGCTTCTCTTCATTAAAACAGGATATGCCTTTCACCATTCCAATTAAATCAAATCTTTTCCACAGAAACGGCTTAGCAAGTGTGAGGGTATGACTTTCCTGGTTTATGCCCACAGCTATAATAAACAGTTTTGCAATGGCCTAATTTTGTTCAATACAGGCTGCATTAGTATAAGCCTATAAGTATAAGCCTTATTAAGTATAAGTTCTCAAAATAGCCACTTTTAGGGGAGCAACGCTTTATGCTAATACAAAATTGTATACACTATGTAAGGATAGTTCAGTTCAAAATACTCAGTTTACTTCAGCACAATAAAGAAGAACCCACAAAGGAAGAGAGAGCAGTGAGAGCATGTCTGAGAGCAGAAGGGATGTACCTGAAGGGCAGGGAAACACTTGCCCTTCCATCATCATGCTGTGATAGGAATGGTAGCAAGTTACCCTTTGTTTCAGAAACTCTGCTTTTCACGAGTGACAATAACGAGGGGAGAGTGCTGTTTGTGTATCTGTGTGGCTTTCCTCACAGTAAAATTGCAAATCCAACAGACAACTTCAACTATTGGACAAATAGAAACAGAGCTATCACAGATACTAGATGTTTCATAGGATTTGTCTGTTTTGCAATGCCGCATGGAAAAGATCCTCTAAGTCTGACCCCACTGAGGAAAAATCTCTAAACTTCCCTCAGGATGACACACCTTTGCTATCAGATGGATATCTGCCAGTGTCAAATGGGTATGTGTCTGCATCAGATTTGTAACTTAATTTCCATTTATTCACAGAATCGCAGAATGTTTGAGACTGAAAGGAACATCTGAAGGTCATCCTGTCGAAATGCATGTGCAAGCAGGGTCACTGAGAGCAGGCTGCCCAGGAATGTGTCCAGAGAGCTTGTGAGTATCTTCAAGGATGGAGATACCACAACTTATCCTGACAATCAATTCCAGTGCTCAATCACCCTCACAGGGAAAAAGTGTTTCCTGAGGTTCTGATGGAAAAAAGACATTCCATGAGAACATGTCTAACATATAACTATCCAGTTCAGTGGCCTCTGGGACCCAACTAATCTTCCTATGACAATAATAATTTAGTATGAATATATACATATGTATATATAAAAATGTACATAAATAAAATCACACAGGATCGTACTGAGACCATATCCTGATGTTTGAAGGCACCACATCTGTCTGAACAGTTCTGAAAGGCATTGTAAGTTGGGGGAAGCCAAACTTGGCACTTTCTCATTCCTTATTTTTAACAGGGAACAACCTCTGCACCTGTCCCAGAAACCTCCCCCAGATTTTGATTTAGCAGAAACTATTTATTTTATTCTGAGACAAAGCCCAGGAGCTAGATAATCTGCAGACCAGTACTCAAGATCAAAGCTTTACAGTGCATCCAAACACCAAGTGTATCTGGGGAGAACTGGCTTTGAAATACAAGTTTTATCGACTCTGTTGTTCATGAAATGACTTATTTCAATGTCCTTTTTTATCCCAGCAATACAATACTTATTGCTTTTTGTGATGTTTTAATTAATATTCACAAATGTTATCAGATGAAGGGGAATAAATAAGAAGAAAATATTTTTGCTATTAGATAGTAGCTTGCAGAAATAAAATATCAAGCTGTCAACTGTGCTTTAATATGCATCTTTATTTCCCATATTAATTTGTTTACATCCAAATGCAGAATATCTATAACTTAAGTAAGTTCCCTTTCCTCTGCTGGAAATCTTTTTTACTTCATCATGTAAATGGAAATGTTTTCATATCCTCACCCAAATATTTTATTCTGCATGCATGGCAGGATATTGATTCCATATAATATATCTTCCAGAACAGTGTAACAGGCTCTGCCTGGAAATACGTGTGTGCCCAGTATGCCATGAAAAAAGAATAAAGATCTCAGAAGCAAAGATTTCCCTAATTGTTTTATTGGGGACAGTGGAAATGCTATTAGAGAGACATAAAACTTATTAACAAACAGCATTTGTGAAAATGTAAAAACATTTGTTTTCTGTATTGGTAGCCATTCTTCATCATATTTTTAATTGTATTTCTGACAAAACAATAAGAAAAAAAAAAGCCTGCTTCTCCTAACAGATCATTCATATTCTAATAAATAAGAGTTTGTATAAATCATGCATTCTATCAGCAAATGTTATCAACTGTGATGAAGGTACATGTACATTCTACCTACTTAAAAAGAATAACTGTCAAATGCAGCCTTTCTTGTCCTACATACTATTAACAGCTAAAATTATGCTAATCTTTGTAAAGAATTTATTGACTTTTATTTGGATAAAATAAGAGGAAAAACAAAGAAAAGAGGAACAGAGTATCTTCTAGCTTTCTAGTCTAAATAGCAGGATAACTTTGAGAACAAAGAGATTTAGTTGTCAGTGAAGACAGTTCCTAGCAGAATAAGGCATCTGTCAAAACTGCACAGCAGTTTTCTTTGCCACTTTGTTTGTTTCTCGTTTCTGTCTTATTTGTGTTCCTTATTTGTTTGCTTTTACTGCTTAAGTGAGAATGCATACCAGTCTGCACAATTTACATGTCGAGGGTGGGATATGCTAAATCAACACATCATGACAACCAAGGAAATAGCAACTAACTTCTCTCATTGTATAATCTAGAAACCAGAACTGAAATGAGACCTTTAGTGCTCTTCTTTTCTGCATTCCTTCTGTGCAATCCCAAATCCCTTTCAACAGACTCCAAAATATCACTCCAGCAGGTGATGGAGGAGATTGAAATCTATTAAACCAGGTAACACCTCATTTTCACAGACCTCTAGATGAGTAGAGGACTTAAAAAGAAAAAAAAGTAATCTTAGTAATGTATTTAACATTTGAATGTTAAATGAAAAACTGCTGCCTCTTTTAGTGAGCACGTCTGGCTTCAAAGTGCAGATTTAATTTCTTTATGGAGAAATCTGTAACACTAATATTCTCATGTATACCAAGTCCTATAGTTTCACGTAAGAGCTGATTAGCATGCTGTCCCACTCATTTTTGGATGAGCTGTGGGACATGAATCAGGTTAGGCAGTAGAGGAACATAACAAGTGGATATCCACAAAGCTGAACAATGAAAAGTGCAGACAGCAAATGCAGGCATCTGTACAGGCAAAGAGCAATCTTGAAGACAGGTTCCTAGGAGCCTTGGTGGATAAGACAAATGCATCTGTCCAGTGTATTCTTGCAGTGATCAACGCTAACTACACTCCCAGGGCTGCATCAGTGTGGTCAGTTGGCACTGGCTGGACACCAGGTGCCCACCAAAGCTGCTCTACCACTTCCTACCTCAACTGGACAGGGCATAGAAAATATAACAAAAGGCTTATGAGTCTTGGTAAGGATGAGGAGAGATCACTCACCAATTACCATCACAGGCAAAAATCCCTTGACTTAGTGAAATTAATTTAATTTTCTACCAATTCAATCAGAATTGTATAATGAGAAATAAAATGAAATCTTAAAACACTGCTAGGCTTCACTTTGTTCCTGAGTTCTCCACCTTCCCCCCTCCAGCAGTGCAGGGGAACAGGGAAGAGGAGTTGTGGTCAATTTATCACAAATATTCTCCGTCATCCCTTTCTCCTCAGGGTTAGGGCTCCTCACACTCTTCCCCTGCTCCAGAGCAGGGTACCTTCCACAGTAGAGAGTCCTCTATGAACTTCTCTAATGTGAGTTCTTCCCAGAAGTTAACTGCTCTGGCCTAGGTCCCTTCCACAGGGTGCAGCCCTTCAGGGATAGGGTCACAGCAAGGTCACAGCCTCCTCAGGGTCACAAGTCCTGTCAGCAAACCTGCTCCAGCACAGGGTCCTCTCTCCAGGAGGCCACAGGTCCTGCCCAGGAGTCAGGTCCAGCACAGGATTCCCATAGCATCACAGTCACCTTCAGGCATCCACCTTCTCCTGCATGGGGCTCCTCCATGGGCTGCAGGTGTATCTCTGCTCCCCTGTTGACCTCCATGGGCTGCAGGGGCACAGCTGCCTCATCATGGTCTTCAACATAGCCTGCAGGGGAACCTCTGCTCTGGTGTCTGGAGCACCTCCTCCCCCTCCTTCTTCTGTGACCTTGGTGTCTGCAGAGTTGTTTCTCTCCCATATTTTCACTCCTGTCTTTTCTGACTGCAATTCCTTCCTCACAATAACTTTTTCCCCTCTCAACTATGTTATCCCAGAGGCACTGCCAAAGCCACTTACTGGCTCAGCCTTGGCCAGCAGCAGGTCCGTCTTGGATCTGGCTGGCATTGGCACTGCCAGACATGGGGGAAGTTTTTATCAGCTTCTCACAGAAGCCACCTGTATAGCCCTCCCTTACTACCAAAACCTTGCCATGCAAACACAATACAATTTGCCAGACAGTAGCCCACAAGTCCAGATTGTGCTTACTCTCTTTCCCATTTCTGTCTTGCTCCTGAATAGTTTATACAGTTCTGAGACCACTGTACAAGAGAAATATCAAAAAACTGGAGCAATTGTAGTGACAGGTCACCAAGAGGTTAAGGAGCTGCAACACATAACCTAGGAACCAAAAAAATTGACCAAATTGGTTTGGCTTGGATGAGAAAAGGGTGAATAGTATAGGTAATAGTTATACGTCTATAAAACAAATAGCAGTATTTAGCTATTTTAAACAGAATTTTTAGAAAACATGGGACCAGACTTGGTTTTGGTGCATAGTAAGAGGATAGAGTGTATTGGTCACAAGTGGCAGCACAACAAACACAGTTGGGCATAAGGAAAAAATTCTTCCCCTTGTCAGTTATTAAGCACTGGATCAGCTTTCTTAGAACAGCTGGAGGATCACAGTCCCTGAAAACTTTCAGTGTTAAGCTGTGGAAGTCTTTCTACTGTCTGGTCTAATTTTGAAGCTGGTCTGGCTCTGAGAAATTTGAAGCAGGTGACTTCCAGAAGTCTCTTCTAATCTAAGTATTTCTTTAATGCTGTGTTCAAGAGTTGAAAACTTCTATTTTGTGAGACTCTTTTTGATGGCTTTTCTTGGCCCTTGCAATGTTCAACATGATCCAGAATTACCTTATCTTTCTTTTAAAAAATGAACTCACAAGCACTTGAGATCAGGATAGAGCTTCTTTCAAAACTGGCTGTCAGAATGTCTTATTTTTTAGCTGATATCTGATATTAGCAACTCTATCCTGCATTTCCACAATCACCCCAAATAATCCCAACACTGAAAATTCAGCAATGATCTCCTGCTTGATTAGAGAGGATGAGCAGGAAATACTTAATAACCCTGCCCTGGAGAAGAAGGCATTATATAACTTGATTAGATATTTTCATGGATGGTTTACATCAGTATTACCACTTCAGTATCTCACAATCCTGTTTGACAGAAGATTCACTGATCACAGGAACTGCTTTGCCCAGGAAAGCAAAAAAGAAGAATAATTCTCTGTATTTGTTATTTTCCTATGATTTGCTGCACTTGCCCTTATTACTTTCTCCCATCTTCTTCCCTAACACTCTTTTTCTGGTCCCATGTCTTTTGTCTGTACATAATCCAGAGTAGAATTCCACGGTTCTCCTAGCCATTGGTTACCACAATTGCATATTGATTACTGACTGAGCACAGGCATCTTCTGTCTTTTAGAGAATTTGAGAATGCAAAATATAAATAAGGTACTGCTTAAGCAAAAATAACATTTATTTGAAATTGGTGGGAGAAAGCAAAGAAATAAAATGTGAAAGTCTATGAGAATGTCTATCACAGTAATGTGAATAGTCTGAATTTTTGGAGTCATATGTTTATGAAGATATCTGTCTTCCTCAGGTTGTGTTCAACTATTTCAGAGCTATAACAAACTGTTCTTTGGCCTATCTTCATTAACTGAGCACCTGTTTCTACTGGGCTATTCCTTCCCTCCTTAGGTCTTTAATCATAGAGTTCCATTTAAAATAACCCGATATATACTGATACAGGATGTGTCTGAGCAAGTTACAAAACCTATAGCCTACATAAGCTGCTATTAGCAGCTTCCAGTTTCTCTCACAGACTGTTGGTAAGTGGCTGTCTCCTGGGACCAAGAGGAAACCATGATAAAACAGCAGGTTTTCAGAGTCATCATGCCCGGAGCTGCTCCAATTTGCACACCACCTTCAGCCTGGGGCTGTTTAAAGTTTTATTAGCTGACGTCTGCAGGGCAAACTAATGCTGAGGTCAGTTTGGAAAAGTTTCCAAACTTTTGAGTTTTAACTGAGTTAACCATGAATTGATAAACTGCTGGGATGTACACAGCTGTTAGGTTCAAATACCAGGGACAAAATATTCCCTGTCGAAATTACAGAAAAACTACATCAGGATTTAAGATAACTAATAATTCTCATTATTCTCTGTGAGATGACAGTTATTGAACTAAAATGATGATGTTTGCATAAAATTCACTTTAAGTGATTTGACAATAAATAAAAGAAAAAAATTTCAGAACCTAAAGACGTCTGAAAATATTTCAAGAAAGTTAATGGAAATTATGTATTCCTCAAAAACCTTTTGCCTCATCATGTTGATTTAAAAAGACTTGTGAAGGTGGAATGGTTAACAGTGAGATAATGCAAATGACTTATATGGCAAATTAATGGTCAAGAAAGCCAACATGGAACTATTCCAAGACAAATAGTTTGGGCTGCTACCACTGCAAATAGCAATATATTTTTTTTTTAAATGCTTATCCTTATGGTAACTCACTGTCTTCATTCTTATTTTGAGTAAATTTTTTCCCCCACAATCTACAGTCTCATAAACACATTTCTTTTATGCAAATTTATTCCTGACCCATTCATTATATCAACTAGGTAATATGTGTCTGTATTGTGTGTAACATACATACATTATGTATGTTATTTTATATTATATTGTTCTTGTATTATTTGATGGTATTGCCCATAAGGTATTTCTGTCTTATATAATTTTCAAAGATATTGTTTCAAAACCATAATACACTGCCATCAACTGCATTAAGGAAAGGCATAAATAATGCTTTTTCTGATACTAATTCTTTGTTGTGTCTTTCAGTAGTCTTGATAAATCTGTTTTATATCTCTCATTGTGACAGACTATAGTTCAAAGAGCATTTTTTTAAAATTTATTTGAACTTTACATTAGGCTGATTACTTGCACAAAGAGGTCTGAAGAGGTCTAAGCTATGCTATCTGCACGAGGATCAACCGTTTGGAAAATCCTAACATATTTCGTTCATTATTTTTTATTCAGACCTTAGTCAATAATGGCTTTCATCCCCAAAAGAGAGGAAACTACATTTTCCTTCTCATTTTAACTCATAACTATCTTTGGATATATGCAACTGGGTCTTGGTTTGCCACTTCCTCTTTCTGTAGTTTTATCTCTCATAAAACACTGTACGATAAAAGAACACAGTTGCATGAAAATTGGCCTAAATAAAACTCATGGTATGAATAAATTGCTGCACTCTAAAGGCCTTAGTGCTTTTCATGTAATTATTTAAACAGCTGGCATTGGATTTCCACTGATCACTTATCCTGTCATCTTCCTTTTGAAATTTAGCAAATAAAAAAAATTCTTCCACGAACCAGTGTGATCTTATCTCCTAGCTCATTCTGTTTTCTACTATTCTAGTCTTTTCTGGTTTGTACTGTTCTGTTTAATTTCATGACTATCTCAAAGACCATTAATTCTCTCAAAAGGTTCTAATTTTCTCAGATTTCTTGAAAAAAATTTCCTTTAAATTCTAGAAGCACATACTTCTAGAATTCTCTGGTATCAAAAATGTGAAAAGTTTTTTTTCCTCAATCTTGAATGCAAAAAAATCTCATTTTATTGTGAAAAAGTCACAGTAAATGTTCTCTTTCATAATTCAATATCTGTTGAACAGACAAGATCTCTGTGATTGTCATCCAATCAGCTGCTGATGCTTAAAAAAAAGCAGTTAAAAAAACCTGGTTAACATTCTTCACTGGTGATTAATACTTCCCCCCCCTCCCCACACACACCCTTTCACCACCCCTCTCAAAATAAAAAAAAAAAAAAAGAAAAAGAAAAAAAAAATATTAGAAAGAAATAAGAAAGCTAAGCATTTCAATGAGGGGTAAAATATGGTCACAGATAATGTAGATTCTCTGTGAAAGAGGATGTATAATGCATAAGAAGATATGTGATCAATAGAGCATGATGAAAAGAAAGAGAGGCTGGGAAAAGGTTGTATTGTACTACTCCCTCTTTGTGCCCTTCTGAACTTAATTTTTACATGACTTTTACAAGGTGAAGGAAGGTGTCTTCTATTAGATGCTAAATGGTTATTTATTGAGCTTAGAAACTTAATCATTGGATCAGAGAAGGGTGTAATGAAGCTCCTGTGTCAAAAAGCCTCCACTTGTTTTATAGGTTGGTCAGCTGGTCTAAGAAAAAGTAGCTGTATCTTTTCTATAGACTTTTCTTCCATTTTCCTTTCTAGATTTTCATTGACGCAGTAAGCTTTAGAAACGACAAGCATTTGATATATTTTATTTAAAAAGCAACTGCTTACTCTACCAGGGATGCTGTGAGAAATGAGTAGAGTCATAGAATGCTTGGACCTTAAATTTCATTTATCTTTAGCCCTTTTGATATGCTCTGGCTACGTAAAATTGCTTTAAAATTGTACTTACCATGTATTAAATGTTCCTAATCCATACCACTGCTGAGAAAAGGGCCTCAGTGTAAGGGAGAATCAGGCCTCCTAAAGAGTGTTTGCCCAGCAGGTTGGCATTAAGGTTATTTATCTGCAGTACTTCTGCAATGGAGTCACAAGTAGAAACTTCACTGTTAAATGAAAAATATAATGATGCAACACAAAACTTGTGGTTGTGTAAGAAATATAATGTATTCAAATAACCTATTTTTTTTCCAGGATGTTGTCCTCTTACTAGTCAACAAGCCATCTAAATGTGTCATCTAAACAAAATACAGTGTTTTAATGATTTTAAATAGCTCACCTGTTGCAAGACTTGATTTCTGTTATAATGTTCTGGAAATTTCTAATTTCTGCTCAGTACTACACTTGAAGACAACTACAGTGAGAGAGAGATTACAGTGACTTCCATATAAAAGTAGAAAACTATAGTTTAGGCTTTTTGTAGAATAAAAAAATAAAAGGGAAAAAAAAAGAAGTCCAAAACCTCTTGTAATTTTATTGTAATATTTACTGTCTTATACATATAAGAATTAAAAAAAATTCCAAGCAATTCCTTCCTGTTCTTCCAGTACAGGTCACAGATTCTTCTGTGTATGGTTGATTCAAATATCTGTTGACAAGCTTAAAATAGATTTATTTGTAAAGGAAGTGCACAGCCCTCAGCAGAAGGATGCATTAGGAGTGTATACCTCCTTTCACAGAGGATATAGTACTGAATCTGGTAGTTCCGTATAAGACTAAACTGCTTCTTGTGGGTAATTTTAACAGCCAGAGAACAGCATTTATTCTAGCAGGAAAAAATTAGTATTCTATCCAGAAAAGCAGGAAATTCTCTGTGTGCTGAAAGAACAGAAAGGTGGGTGAAGATCAGATTAATCCATGTTGCAACAGTCATGTTTCCATTTTTGTATTATTATTCACATTTATTATTAGAATATATTGATATCAGTATATATTACCTTTGCAGTATATACTTACAAACTTGTTCTATTTCCTTGGTGCTTGTTGCCTTATATTTACTTCTGTCTCATTTCCTTTCCATGATGTACTATTTATTGCTTATATTCTTTCATCATTGAAGACAAGTTCATATTTTACAGAAAACTGTTGACATCTAAATTTCAAGCTCTTCCACTCTCTTTTGGTGGGGGAAAGGAACAAACACAGCTAATTGCTTAAAAAAAAAACCAACCACCCTCCTATTTAGGTTTTCTGAAGGTCCTATGAGTTCACAAACGTGTGGAATAATTTGTTCTTGAAGAATTTTCCTTGAGTTTTTCAAGCGACATCCAGTAGCAAAAAGCAAAATGCTTATTTGACATTTTGTCATGCCAAAGAGTTGGGCATTACAAAATTTCATGTGAGCTTCCAGGCTGTTCTGCATACAGTCTGATCTTACAGATGTCTGATCCTAACACAAGCCTACCAGATTAACCCATGTCTCAAGTAACATCATAGCCCTGGAATTGTCATTTGGAAAGACTGTCTTCATTTCAAATATTTGTGGGAGATATTTTTCTTTCTTAAAACAAAGTAAAAATTATTTAAGTAGCTGCTTCATAGAAATCAGAAGAATGATCTATGTGGATCTAATATTTCAGTTTTTCTAAATGACTTTTCCCAATCTAGTAGCATAACAAATTAAAATATATTGTATGCATTTCAACCTTTGATGAAGTCTAGCTGTCTTTCATGCTACTTTTCTCTAGATCCTAATACCTTTTCATTATTAGTTCCAATAGAAATTCAGTTAAATTTCTGAAGCCAACTTTCTCATATTTTTTTACCTGTTTTCCTAGGCCTAAGTAAGTGATTTTATTAAATTCTACGAAGTTTAAGTCAGTATTTTTTTACTGTCCATTAACATGTGGGTATATACTTGCATATTTAAAAGATCTATTTCTACAAATTATATTTTATTTCCTTATCTTTCTGTTTTCATTTTCTTAACAAAGCTGAAGCTATGTTGGATGATTAAAACATCCTGTCCATCATTCACCCAAAAACCCCAAAAAATTGAAACAAACCCCAACATGCTTTTGATTTAAATATTTAATTAGAATAGCAGAAATATTGTTAAATAAACTAAATTATACATGGAAAATGAATGAGTTGCATGCTTGAGCATTTAGTAGTACAATACAGAACCTTCTACTCCATCTCTGGTTTATTCCCAACCTAAACCTGTAGCATCCATAGTTAAAATCTAGTGGATGATTTGTAACTTGTCATAACAGACATGGTTTCCAAACAGCCAAACAGGAAACATAGCTAAATAAGAAGAAATATAAAATAGTAATGCAAAAAACCATACATGTATTGCAACATAAGAATATTATTTTTAAATTTTGTGCATTGCTCCTATATCTTTTTGCTGCATCCACACACTGAGAAGCTGGTTACTTAGATTTATCCATCTGCTGTCTGTTGCTCACTGGCACTTTGAATCAAACCCACTGAATAGATCAGCAAATGTTACAGTAGAATTTTATCAATCATTTCCATGGGACAAAAATTTCAACTTTATTTTTTTCAAAAGCTTTTATAAAACATTAACCATCTGTTTAAGTTGATTAAGATCCTTTGTTTAAGTAAGGAATAAATTTACTCTCTGTAGATGTTGAAAATAGTGTAACGAGAAAATAAAATTTTGTTTTCAGTTGATATATTTAAAATACATATGTTGGATTTTTCATTGGCATTCCCAATTTGACATAGGAAATTAATTATAGAATTATTTTATTTAATGACAGTGTTTTGGAGAAATGTGAGAACTGAAAGTCAAGTGAATATCTAGTGCAAAATTTAATTCATAAAAAAGAGTGGAAAAAAAATTAATTTCAATAGAAAAAGAAGGTTATTTGTCAAGAGTTATCCTGATTTTTTTAACTTCTGGGGCAAATCTTATTCATCACATGTTCTCTATTAATTTCATTTCAGTACTTGAAATGTGAAGTGCTCTAAGCATTTTACAAGCTGTACTAACTCTGACTTTCCTACCAAATTGAGCTAATTGAGGCTGTTGGCTTATAGTGATTGACTATGCCGAGTTGTTGAGTTTTGACACTGGCCCAATGCCAGGCACCCACAAAAGTTGCTCGCTAACCCTCCCCTGCCACAGCTGGGCAGAGGAGAGAAAAAAAACTAATGAAGGGCTCATGAGTTGAGATAAGGACCAGGAGAAAACACGTCAAGGGCAAAACAGGCTTAGCTTAAAGTTGCAAAGTGAATTTGTTACTAACAGAATCAGAGAGGATAATGAGAAGTAAAATAAGCCCTTAAAACACTTTTTCCCCCCAGCCCCTCCCTCCTTCCCACCGACAGTGCAGGGAGACAGGCCCCGGGGGTTTGGTCAGTTCGTCACTGAGCTTTCCTTCCGCTGCTCCGGGAGGGTTGTTCTTCCCCTGTGAGGCTGTGGGGTCCCTCCCATGGGAGACACTTCTCCGTAAACTTCCCCAGTGTGGGTCCACTCTCAGGAGCAGCAGCCACACCACCCCTGCTGCAGTGTGAGCCCCTCCCACGGGCACACAGCCCTCCCAAAATGCTGTGCCATGGCTCTCTCTTCCCACGGGGTGCAGTCCCCCAAGGACAGGCTGCTCCAGCCTGGAAGCAGGGGCCCTCTCTCCACCGGGTCTTCCACTGGATCACAGCGTCCTCCAGGCATCCACCCGCTCCGGCACGGGCACCTCCCCCACGGGCTGCGGGTGGATCTCTGCATCCCCCGTGGACCCATGGGCTGCAGGGGGACAACCTGCTTCACCATGGTCTGCACCACGGCCTGCAGAGGCATCTCGGCTCTGGCACCTGGAGCACCTCCTCCCCCTCCTTCTCCACTGACTTTGGTGTCACCATGTTGTTTTCCCTCACACGTTCTCACCTCCTCCTCTTCTCTGGCTAGAATCCAAAACCTCGTGACTTTGTTTTGATTTTCTTCTTAAACATGTTATCACAGAGGTGTTACCAACCTCTCTCATTGGCCCAGTTTTGGCCAGCAGCATGTCCATCTTTCAGAGCCATCAGCCACTGGCTCTGCTGGACATGGTGGAAGCTTCCAGCAGCTTCTCACAGAAGCCACCTCTATGCCCCCCCTGCTACCAAAAACCAGGCCATGCAAAACCAATATACAAGTCCATATGATGTAACACATTTATAGAATCCATTTTGAATATTTGCATCCACAGGTTGCAGCTGCAATCTAAGCAGAATGAATACACATCCATTTTTTTAGTGCACGAAAAAATGCTGGCTTTTTTTTTTTTAAGCCCAGATATATGAGGTTGTCTCCATATGGAAATCAGAGTCACACCATAGGTTCTGCTGGGGAATAAATTCTGGCTCATATTTATCAATTTGTTGCTAACCATGTATGCAAGATTTATTATTGCAAAAAGGAGAGTAAAAATAAGGGTCAAGTGCTATAGTTTAGTCACATTTAATTGTAGGACAAGCTTATTGCAATTTAATTCTTTTCTGATCAGGCTTAAGACATTTTGGAGAAACCCTTTGGAGTTCTGTTTTCAGAAACTTATTTAATATTCAGAAGGTTGCTCAATGACACTGTTTTGGTTTTTTGTTGTTTTTTTTTTTTGTGCATAAAACTGCACCTTGCTGATATTTCATCTGGGATTATGAGAGCTTCCTCCAAAAAATTGAAAACCTGAATAAATGTAAACCTGTGGACTTTGTAAGTGATTTTTCTACAGTGACTGTCCCAGTAGAAGAAACTTCTTTTGCCTCTACAATCAATATAAAAATTAGCAGATATTATAATATGTTTACTTAGAATACCTTGCAATGGCACATTGCATGTCACTGAAAACACAAAATGACTTAGAGAGATCAGAGAATTACACTACAGTGTTTGTAATCTCTCTGCAGTGACAAACACCTCATCTTGTTCAGGCATTATAAGCACATTGCACCCTCTTAAGAAGAATGACAGCTAGAACCAATTTTACTGGAGCTTGTTGAAATTTATCTTTTGTCATGACTGGCTCTTTGTTTTACTCACAGTTTATCTGTATGTAAAGTGCACAAAAGATCAAGAATAGTATATGGCTTCTTACAGGAAAAGCTAAAATTGCAAGGCAGGAGTGCAAATGAGGCTCATAAAAGCTGTCATGGAACTACAAACAATGCATCCAAACAAAAAAGGTGTTATAATCCAGGAAAATAATTACAAGCTCCTCTTGAAATTCCATACCTGAAATAAAAGGATACTGTAAAAGTAGTCCCAGCTTTCAGTTTCCCGATGTCAGCTTTGAAAGTAATGAGCATGAATAATCAAATATACAGGTAACAGCTACTCCAGCATAACTATTTTCTGTCCACAAACCTTTACAAAATTTAAATCAGATCAGAAGACATCAAAGTGGATTTTTTTACCCTAAAGAAAGGAAAACAAGCAATTAATGACTGCATTAATGTTTTGCACACAGTTCCGTATCCAAACTGATATATGTTATCATTTAATTTCACACATTTGACCAAAATCCAATCTTATTTAGCCTCCTTAAGCCATAATATTCTACCTTTCCTTCTAAAGCAAAGCAAATCCTGTTAATTTTATGTATAGTTCTGTGCATCTTTGTTATGCTTTGGGATTTTTCCTCATATTCAAAGCAGATTCAAATATTCAAATATTCTAATTTAGTCCAAATCCACTGGGCCAAATAATTCTGTTCATCTATTTACTTTTATTGTGAGGGATGCTTAATGTTTGGCTGTCTTTTGAATCTGTATTTTCAAAGCTCCAACTAGATGATGCAGCTAAAATCTTAGTAGTTTTCTGACAGGATCATAGCAAAGGTCAAGTAATTGTGGAGTTGGTCCTTAGTTGGCAGTTTTTGCCTCAGTTCCACATCTGAAATATAAAACTTTTTATCCTCCATTTCCTTTCTAGATTTAAACCAGAATATTTTATAAAGTTTTATGGTAAATGTTAGCTTAAACTTCCTACTTGCTTTCAGACTTTTGCTCTCATCTGAATCATGTTTGAAAGGAAAAACAAAATGTAGAAATTGATTGATCTGGTGTTTGACATGAAGCTGAAAATATCAAATAGGATAAAAATTTATGAGAAACCTGGAAGATGAAGGCTGAGTAATTTTGACTCAGAGCCTGCAGTTCCTGCCTTATCAGAATAATTTTCTTACCATGTTATCAAACAGGATCATACATTCTGCTTTGCTTCAGCAAGGGCTTCTGAAATATTATGTTTATCTTAAATGCTTGTAGAAAGTTGGTAGAAATTGCTTAAATGCTTGAAAAATTTGTACATAAAATCTGGAGGTATACTTTTAATGGCTGATTCTGATCAGCTTAGCCAACTGAATCCATGAGTGGAAAGGTTGAAATGGACAGTGAATGCACTGATAACCAGTTTGACACTACAGGCGCAGTTTGAATTATGCTCTTCCTTTAAAGCTTAAATGAGGAAGAAAGTAAAAAGGCTAAAACCAATATGAACATGTTTTACTTTTCTTTTGGTCCCATGTATTCTTTTCTATTATCATTGAAAGTTTTCCCAAAGGAATAATAAAATATCAAAGCCCTCTAATAAAATAGGATTTTTGGAGTTTACAAGATCAAATCTTTGCTGTTTAACCATGATAACAGAAACATATGTTCACCCTGAAAGGGTCAAGTATTTATTTGACAGGTCTTTTTCAGGTATTTATTTCATAGTTGTGGGTTTTTTTCCTATCCTCTTCCCTCTCTGTCTTCCTAGTTATGCCACAATAAAGCTTATCATACTACACCTAAAGTTTATTTAGAAATTTTTCAGATCAGAAAAGTATTCAGAGCAATAAGGACAGTTTTCTAAACAAGTAATCAATTAATTTGCAGTAACAGAGCGCAGTTCTACATCATCTACTGTTATAATTGTGTTCCAGCAGGAGATGTATCCAAGAGTTCAGGTGCTCTCATCCCTGAGAACTAACTATTGATCAGGCACACTTCCTCTGCAGACCATGTAATACCATAAAAAGGTCACCATGGACAGCCCAAATTGCTTTTATTGAACAGTATAGTGAAGAGGCATTTAAGGCAAAAAAGCACCTTTATGTTATTTTGGCAGGTAGTTGATTATGACTGTGTAGTTCATAGTCCTGAAATCAAATTGTAACACTCTGGCTTGCCTGAGTACCTAAGACTATTTACTTTGGGAATTGAGCATCTCCCAAATAAATCAGGCTGAGCAATTTGTTTGATCAGAACAATAAAAGATTCAAAGACTAATGAAATGCATCTGCAATATATTTTTGAACACCCACACAGGTGAAAGGAATCACTCTTTAGAAGGCAAACATACATTTGAGTGTGTCAGATATTTTAATTCATATTTTGTTATTTCATTGATAATAACTGGTATATCCCACTTCAAAACTAGTGATTTAACTAAAGCAGTATTTATACTTATAAATGAGTGTACCATAAAAAAGCAAAACCCATAACAAACTGATATAAAAATCCCCAACCATACTGGATAAATTAGGAAAATTAAATGTTTTGGTCCTTCTGAAGTTAAGTTGAATTTCATTCCATTTCTTCTTTTGGAGGAAAAGATATTTCATAAAATTGAAATTGTTCCCATACAGTACTGAGATTGTACAGAAAAAATAACATTCTATTTAAAAACTCCCAACAGCATTGACAAAATCTGAAAAGGGAGTAACGTGCAGTTTGTAAAAGAATTAATGTTCAGTGCTGTGCTCCACCATTGCTACTGACACTGGTCCACTAGTCTCAAACAGCTCTTAATGAGCCTGTGAACCTTGCAGTATGTGTGAAGTCAGTGCTGTGTTCTAGCCCAGCTTCATTATTTTAATAACTGGTAGAGGATAAATCAGCAAGGAGATTCCTGCCAGACAATTTACTGTCTGAAGAACAACATTTATGCATTCATGCACAATGGAGACAGGAATCAAATGGAAAGGATCCTGAAAAATTGATTAAAAAATGCTAAAAAAAGAGCACCATTCAGGAGAGATACGGAACGTTTTTCCTACTCACAGGCATAATCAGCTGAAGAAATATTGGAATAAACAGGTCTGCAAGAATGTTGTCAGAAGTTAGGAGATATTGTGTTAAAGAGAAGTGACACTGGTCAGAAATCAAGAAAACACAATATAGGGGAAAAGGTTAAGAGTTTGGTCTATACGAAAGGCAACAAAGAGAGCTATTTTGTAACACCCTTCAGACAAGTATAAGCTTCCTGCAAAGAAGAAACAAACGTTATCTATCTCACTAAAGCATGGGACAGAAATCTTTATTTGTAGCAGTTACTATTGTTTTTGTTGCTGTTGTTGCTATTATTATTATTATTTCAGATTAAGTACTTAGATAAAGTTTTCAAATGTGAAAGTAACTATTAAGCACAAGCTTCTGGAGGCTGTAGAACATCCAGCCTTGTAAACTGTTGACGATGGGCTAGTTACAGTATCAGGAATAGCCAGTGGAACCATCATCATCTTGGCCAGGGCAGTTCACTTTTTCAGTTTCTTCAGCTGTCTGTGCTTTCCTTGTGGCTCATTTCTGTTTGTCATATTGTTTCAAGGTTTTGTCTAAGCAGTGTCTAGTCCCAATCTCCATTACTTCAGAATCCAATTTGAGACAGCAACTAGTTTTCTTTAAATGAGAAGTTGAGGTAGCTCAGAGCTCATGCATGACAATGGCCATTACTATAACTAAAACAGCAGGTTTTATCAGCTTTTGTCTCTAAAACCAAGTCGTATCACCATCTGGGATGTAGAAGACGTTTTTCTAACAATTTAAAAAGGCATATTTAGGTTCCTTGTGGGGGTTTATTCCCTTTCTCATGTGGCACTGGTTGCTCAAGCAATAGGATAATATCTTAAATAGTATCAGAGCATTCTGTTCTTGTGTCACACTGTCTGTGCTGCTAAATGATGCACAGAGAGACTTCCCCAAGTCACAAGATGAAAATATATATCCTTCAGTGAGGAGATGATCATGTTGTTTAAGCTGTGAAATATAACACTAAATACTTGAAAAGTATGGAATCCCCTGTATCAGATTCAGCATTTAGGCATCCTTGAGACCATGGAAAACCCAAAGTACTGTATAAGTAAAGGCCTTTCTAGACAGAAAATGAAGATGGAATATATCTATGGCCAGTGATGGCTACTGTGACTTATCCAAAGGAAAAGGATAGTGAAGATGTTTAGAAATGCCCACAAAGAAGGGAAATGAAGAAAAACAGACACTTGAAGGTAATAACAGAGGGAGTTGCAGAGAGATGAAGTGGCTGAGTGGCTGCTGAGAGGGAATAAAACAACAGCTGCATATCACTCTGCTGGAAATCAACTGACAAACCTGCCTAAATAATTCTGTCATTCAAAACCAAAAGCAAAAAGTGAAGTGTGACTTTCAAGCTCTGCTTTGCTGTCTAGCATATACAGAAATGAAATGTAGAGAGTCATAAAGACGTACATTGCATTTTAACAGCTAACTGACACTATCTGCATCCAAGTACAGACCTTCACCTCAAATACAAATTGATCTGATTCTTATTCTGCTGTTTTTAAGGCTGTTCCACCTATATATGAAAAAACTTGAATGAGTTTATTTTCGTATTTACCCTCAGTTATAACTCTCCAAAGGTGAGCAGCATTTGTATTTCAAAAGGAATTTAACTCAAACATCGTAACCAACGTAATCAACATAGTAATCAAACATCTCAGAAGGAAATCTGTATGCTCTGACCTACCTTCAGATAGACTAGAACAGTTTTCTTTCACATTGTTGAAGACACTTTATTTTGTGTCAATACTTTTTCTAAATGAGATGAAAATTGGGCCTGGGTTTAATACTTTACACATTTTTTTTCTGTTTTCCTCCCTTGAGAGAGATCTGAAAAAGGAAAAAAAAAAAGCATTGAAAGATAAGAAACCTCTAAAGTCCAGAGTTCTCCCTCCTATGATGATCACCAAGCTGCCAAAAATTGTTCCATTTATGAATGCTTCTAATCTAAAACTTCCTAAACCAGCCAAATTTTGAAACAAATATCAATCAAAAATGCACGTCAAAGCTTCTCATTTATATCACCTGAAATTAAAAAAATACGTCCAAGAAAACCAGTTATTTTTCAGCCAAGGTTCTAATCTAAGAAATAGTTAAAGGAAAAGTAGAGATATAATTAATTCAATTTTAAGTCACGCAGTTAGTGAAAAATAAACCTAATGTCCTTGATAGGATTTTTGGTTTGGTATTGATTTCCCTATTTTTGGCCACAGAAAATCAAATACTCTTATTCACTATGGTATGATTGCAAAGTTAAACTTCTGAGTAAATGTGAAGAAAATCCGTTTGTAACACAGCATTATCTAAAATTCCAAAAAACCTAATTTCTGTCACCAGAAGTCTGGAAGAAATACTACTTCAGGTAAGACTTAAAGAGTTACTTGAGTGAAGAGTTTGTTAAGTAACACAAATCATGAACATTTTCGTATATTTTATTCCTACTCTTTCCACACAAAAATCCTTCACCTACAATTCAAAGTAAATAGCGAGGACCAATTTTCTGACAGTGTTAAATAAATGCTTGTAGAAAAAGTTGGCAGCTTCATTGTTTAGAGAATTTCAGCACAAAAATAAATCATAGCAACAGCCCAATGCTGGCCTCGAAGACCTAGTTTTTATTCTCCTTTGCACAAAGCCACTTTCTGTGCTTGCTTTGCCTGAAT
The DNA here is from genome assembly GCA_013397865.1 of Struthidea cinerea. Lineage (NCBI taxonomy): Eukaryota > Metazoa > Chordata > Aves > Passeriformes > Corcoracidae > Struthidea > Struthidea cinerea. Next base: position 287,526 of record VZTI01004790.1, read on the forward strand.
CCTCCTTCTAGCTAGAACACAGCAGAGAAAGAAAAATCTAACTCAAGACAACTTTTGATATTCCAAAATTTGCTTTTATTTTTCATTCAGACAAATGCCATGTCTATCATTCACTTCACTTTACAAAAAGAAAGAAGTGTGTGAGGTGGCAGTTCATGTAGTTTAATTACTGTGTGGTGATAGTCTAAAAAGAATGAATTGTACTGTGGGATTCAGTTTGCCTGAGTTGCAGGGTGTGTTCCAGCTTCAAATTAAGACATGTGGGGTTCAATGTAAATGCCCACACACGGATGTGCAGTGCCATTTGAAATATCTGCTGCTGACCTCCAGCTATTGTTCCAGAGTGATATAGGACTCCCCATAATCTTTTGTCACTTCTGCCAATTGTGTGCAGATTTTTGGATTTGGATGCTTTGGGGCATGTCAAACGCTATTGTGAATGTGTGGAATAGCAATTAATCAAATCCATAGAGGGGGATTGTCAGGGTTTTACCCCAGATCGCAAATAAGCTCCAAACAGCCACTTATTCACTCACTGGGTTAGGGAATTGGAAAAGTGAGAAAACTCGTGGGTTGAGAGAGACAGTTTGAGAAGTAAAGCAAAAGCCATGCAAACAATAAAAGCAAACAGAACTAATTCACTGCTTCCTAGAAACAGGCAGGTGTTCAGCCATCCCCAGGAAACCAAGGCTCCATTGCACATAATGGTGACTTGGAAAGACAAACACCATCACTACAAATGTGTGTCCCCCTTCCTCTTTCGTCCCCCCACTTTATAAACTGAGCATGATGTCATATGATCTGGAATGTCCCTTTGGTCACTTGGGGTCACCTGTCCTGGTTGTGTCCCCTCCCAACTCCTTGTGCACCCCTAATCTCCTCACTGGTGGGGTGAGGCGTTGACTCTGTAAACACTGCTCAATGAGAATGAAAAATTCCCTGTGCTATCAACACTGCTCTCAGCACAAATCCAAAACAGTCCCATACTAGATAGTATGAAGAAAACAAACTCTGCCTCACGAAAATAAAAAAAAAAAAAGCAGCACAGAGATAATTTTTTTTGAAGTTAGCTGCTGAAATTTCAGTGTTTGCATGTGAACCAGACAGACAAGCTGGCACAGTGGTCCATGGGGTGGAAGTCAGTGCAGCCAAGAATATGCAGAATACTCAGCTCCCTCCAAAGTAGATTGTGCTGAACTGACACTCTGGTCTTTACAGAGCACTGGTTACCTACCTTCAAGCAGCTATCTAAATTCACATTTTAATAGGAAGAGATCATGGCAATATGGTCAGTGGAGTAGAGGGAGGAATCCATCTTATTTTTAAAGCAGATGGCTATGTATTTTAGACTCCACTGCCTGTATTGACTTCCATTTACTAAAATGGATATCCTCAATCCTGTGTTATAAGTAGATGGCTAACCCTTATACGCAATGTTAGTGGGAGGAATCCAACCTCTACTTTTAAGTCTCAGTTCGGGAAATCATTTTTATTCACATCAGTCTCTACAGAAACACCTTAGTGCAGGTTCTTTATATTGCAGACCAACTGGTACATGCATGAAATTCTCTATTCACATATAGTAGCTTTTTCTAAGGAAAGTTTCAAATAAATAATTCTCAGTTAAGAACTTTGTAGCAACAAAGTATGACCTTTCAATTAGAGTAATTTTGGGTGAAAATCTTTTATGTGGGCCTATAAATATTATTCATCCCTTCTGGAGTCCAAGTAGGCCTCTTACAGAAGGTATCTAATACATTGTCTTCCTAACTATTTCAAGAAAAATATATTACTTCTGAAATTCAGAGTTTCAAAGAATTTCCTTGCAGACATCAAGCCTAAAGTCACTGAAGTTTTCAAGCATTTTAATTATCAAAACTCTAAAGCAAGTGTTTAAATTTTAGGAAATGGTGATGACCATTTCAATTTAGGAAAGATTTTTTTTTTTTTTTTTTTTTAATTCTTACATTCTAAAGATGAGCCAGAATCATATAATCATTTTGGCTGGAAAAGACGTCTAGAATCATTGAGTCCAACCTCCAATCTTTGACTGATCATGACCCTGCTGTATTATATGACAGGAATTAAAGAAATGCAATAAAGAATTTAAAGAATTAAAGCAACTGCAATAATTCTGAAAAATATGGTTTCTGCAGTTTTGATGTATCTTGATAGACTGAAGGGAGGGTAAGGAAAACCGCAATCTTAATAAATCTCCTGCAGCTAAAGATTTAAAACTCACACTGTTTCAAATTAGTGAGGACAGCAATATTTATTTGCTGTTGAATTCTAGGCAGCAGGACATTTCAGCAGGAAACACTTTATAAGAATTCAACTTATGACCGCAGAAGTTGCAAACAAGTACTTAAGCCATATGCAAGTAGAAGATTTGCATATTGAACAAAAAGATGAGTAAAATTGATTGCCATTTCTGTCTTTGATCTTTCCAGAATCAGAAAACTAAGAAAACTACACATGAATTACAAGAAAAGGAAGCCTAGGAAGGATAGAGAATAAAGACAGCACACTCATTGTTGTCCCTGCATGCGTAGGGGCAACTGAACAACATTCCAGTCCATCAGATCCAGTGTTTCCAAGCAGGCTGTCTCTGTAAAATAACAACTATGAAGATGTGGATGCAGCTGACATCTTGTTTGTTTGTTTGCTTGTTTGCTTGTTCTCTTCTTCAAAGGAGAGTTGGATGGCTGGCTAGATGAAGGAAATGGAGAGTAAAGCTCATCAGCAAAGGAAGCAGTTACAGATAACATACTCGGCCACAACAAAGCATCCAAGATCATCACAGCTTTTGCCACCAGATTTGTTTATTTCCAAAACCCAGACTTATCCTATTTTGAAGCAGGTTTACCAATCCAATGTATTTTCAGTCTGCTTTCCCCTCATGTCCTGCTGTTAGTTGCACATTGAAGCTAATCTATGCTGTCAAAAGTGGTTATATGATTGGCCCAAATAATTATCAGCCTATCTCAGTACTACAAATTGTTTCAGTTGTTTTTCAAATCACTTTGGAAGATGTGGCCCTTAAGTCTACTCAAGAAACCGTAACTTTTTTTTCCATATTGAGTGGGTTATGTAGCTAAATGAGATGCCTTGGTTGTCAGAGTCTCATATTTATACATACTTCATCTCTGAGAAAGTGAGTGAGACAAATAAATCTTATAATGATTTACATCACCCCAGTGTTGTAATGGATTTGAAAAGTTTAATGAGAATTTGATGGGCAAAAAAAGCAGCAAGTAGGCTCATTAATGAATTTCCAGAGTTGTAGGAAAGACACTTATGTATAGGCGAACAGCAGCAGTGTCCACCTTTTTTTGACTACAAAAGTAATAGGAATCATGCAGCCATCTTTACATGTGTAACCACACATTTTAGGTAGTTTGAAATTAGAATAGGAATCTTGAATGAAAAAGGTGAATTAGCGTTACAAAAGAAAATATTATTGCCTTTAAATCTGTATGATCCAGTAATTTAGGGTCAGAGACAATCCAGGAGGATATTTGCAGTCACTTAAAATTATATTAACTGATGCTGTTGAACAAGTTAAAATGGTGTAGACATGGCTTATAGGAACAAAAATTAATTGGAAGTTTTCTAAAGGAACAATTTTTGAAGAAAAATATTCACAGGAATATGCCAAAAGCTGAACACTTTTGGCAATATTTATAATGATCTAAAAAAAAAAAATTCAACATTTTGTGATTACAGCAATTTCCTTTTCATGCAAATATTCCTTTGATATAACAAAATGTGAAAAAATGTCAAAATAAACCCTTTCAGTAGGCTGAAAATAATAAAAGGCCTAACCCTAAACAATCATGATTTCATATTGTGAAACATTTCTATAGAAAGCTGTGTTATGTTCTTTTGGAAGAAAAAGAGCAAGAAAACAAATCTTCATGAGACTCACAAAATGCAAAACCAGCTCAGACCTGTCTTAGAAATGAATTAACAGTACGGGTTATCGTCCTTTGGATGACACATGCACCAAATTTGGTGGGCTGGCCATCTTCCAAAAAGGATAATTACATTCTGCTCACCTGTTATTCTCCTGCTGTTTTCCTTGTAAGATGTATTTTTTGTTACATTCTGTTCCAAAATATTGTTAATGATGCTGTCTTCACAACAGTGTTTTTTTTCTCTGTTTGAACCGCTAAAAAATACACTTTCTGTGGAATGCATGTCAAACAAACAATAACAGATAAGTTATGACCCCTAAAAATTATTAATTCTATAGCACCAAATCTGTGTCTTTTTGAGCCTTCAGAAATATGAAACAAACTTTGTAAAAATCTCCGCAGCTGCTGTCATGCAAGAATATTCTGCATTCAATAGAACGCCCAAGAGCAAAAATGAAACCTAGAGAATTTTTTTTAACTGATGAAGCTAGTATAAATTATGAGTAAAGATTGAATTATATATTTATATACCACAAGAGATTTAATTCCTGTGTAAGCTTTCTTAACTAAGATCTCAAGAATTTCAAATATGAATAGTATTATGCAATTATGTAAACAAATAAAAATCCACTGCCTCTATTGGTTAGTTCTGCCACCTACTCCTGATCAGTATCTATTCTGCATGTTGGCAAAATTCAAATATATGGGAGTAAACTTTTACATATATTACCTCTTTTTAAAGTTTGAAATTCTACTTTTTGAATAGTTCCCCATAATACTAATTCAAAATACCCTTTCATTGTTAAAATCCTAGGTCCAGCCAGATTCCCTGTACATGGACATTCATCACTAGAAATTCTGCTGGTTTTCATCTTCGTCTTCCAGGCAAGGCTTTCAAAGCTTATATGTCCAAATATCTTTTCTGATATGCTTAAATACTTGTTCTGGAAGACTCAGGACTTTTGTGCTATTCTGGTACTTAGCAGCAATTGGGATCTCAGCTATTCATATTATCCCACTTTTCAAAGTCTAATAAATAAAGGAGTTATACTTTATTGCTAAGCTTCAGAGTTTAAGCATATTCATAGATAATTCCTTGTTAACCGCAAATTAAACAAATCCTGGCCATTGGGAATTGCAAAATAAATATGTGGAAATAAATACACAGGCTGTTCTCTGGACAATGGGCATGACTTCTTCCATAGAAAGTAAAAGTAAGTGGTGGTTTGATTTTAAGAATAGAGAACATGAACAATGGTCTTGCCCTTGTCTTCCTCTCCCCTTCCCTCCTCTCCCACATTTCAGCAGCTATGGCTGTCAGAGCTTACCAAATGAGCTATCTCTTATAAAGACAAAGATTCAACCACTGTTTCTAACAAATGTAAAATCAAAAATGTTCATATGATTCCTAAATTTTGGCATATGCCCTCAGGAAAGGTGTATCTTCCAGCAGTGTTTTTGAAACTGATATTTAATTTTCATTTTTGAGTCTGTTGAGAGCAATGTGTTCTCCAAATCTTTGGCATGCCTGGCTTTCATATGATAATCAGAACTGCCATATGTTTAAGAGATTTGCTTCTCACTTAACTGCTTTAACTTGCTGAAATAATCAGCATGACTCAAAGCCAAATTCAATAGCTTGATGAAAAGAACACTCACGAAGCAACTGTCCGTCACTTTTTCATATTGTGACAAAACGGTTTTTATTTTGCTGCAATTATTTTGAGCAGTTGTTGTGTGTTCACAGCATTCTGTTTCAAACTTTCTTTTGAGAACAGAGCTGAGTTAATTTCAATGAAATAGCTATTGTAGTTATATATAAATTACTCACTAATTCATGGGCATGATAAAAAACCCTGAAGTAGCTATAGACTAAAATACTAATTTAGCACTTCAAATTATATATACAAACAAATTAGAAATAAAATAATACCTGTTCCAAATCACAAGGTTACGGAACTTATATTTGAGTCATAAATGAAAACCTGGTGTAGAAGTGGTTGCTGAAGGAAAAACCTAACCAGGAGGTACTCGCCCAATCAAATGTAGCTTTCTTGTGTTTCTGCTTGAGTATTGGTTCAAATGTAAGCAGGAAAAAGAAAAGATGGATTAACTTTTGGAAATGATTTACATACACTAAGGCACTTTAGTGCCTTCCTTAGGAAAACCTATGTTTTAGGCTTTGCACGTATGACACAAAAGTTACTGAATCGTTGCAATTACTGCAGGAAGCCCTAAATGTGCTTCACTTGCTGATACATCTTAACAAAATAAAAACTTCTGATTTTCTCTAAGAGGTAATTTCATTTCTTATCCTGTTACCAAACAAATTGTAAAAAGGGAAGGCAATAAAGATAACTAGTAAATATATTTACAATTATAAAATCCTATAATTGTACATAAATGTTTTAATTAAAATTGTCAATATTGTAAAGTCTGAATACTGCTAATCAGCTGGGCTCATAGACTCTATTTAGTGTTTTCTACCCATCTAACTGGAAGTAAAACTACTTTGTTTATTAGCTGCACAAAAGACTATGCTATATATATTTTTATTTTTATCACATTTGGTCAATAGCTTCATTTGCACATGCATATTTCTTCTTGTAGAAGAAAAAGTGGCGATATTCTCAGCTAACTATCTTACCACAAAATTATATTATAGATTCAGTATTAAGACCAACATAGAAATGCCAGAAAAATCTCAAGAGAGAAATCAATAACTAAGAACTGTGAATGTTTTCTGGTAAAAATAAACTAAAAGATATAGTTTTAAAAATCTATAACTTAGTTACAAAAAATACTTTGTAAAATATTTTTTACTCCAGGAATTGGATACCTTAATATCTGAATTGGTTTTTTGTACCAGTTTCAGTGATTAGGCTTGACTTTCTTTTTATGGATGTATTTTAGCAAGGAGGTAAATTTACTTCCTTGTATGTTAATATCCTTGTAGCCTTCAAGTAGGCATAAAAATAAAATTACATCAGCTTAATTATTATCTGTTGGCGCTATCTTTTTATTATTTCTATATTGTCAGAAACAAGGTAGATCTGGTTATATAGCATATAAGCTTATAGCATTTTATATATGGCTATGTAGCATGTGCTTTACTTTGCTTGTTTTGGTGCACTTTCAAAATGGAATATTGGAGCATGCAAGAAAAGCACAGGGAACTAATTAATACAAGAGCAGATCACTGAATTTACTGAGTAAGAGTGATCAAACCATAACTACATTTAAATGTTAGGTGCTATCAAGAGTTACAGTCACATAAGGCTTCAGGAAAGGAGGTACGGGTAAAATGTGACAGGTCCTAATATTAACATCAAAGGTTGCCATGTCTTAGAAGTAACATGAATGTTACTTAAGGAAATGATAATACCTTTGCAGGAAAGGCAATATAATTATCTCACATTTTCCTAGCTCAGTTTTTCCACACCTTTCCACACCTTCCAACGCTGCCAGTGTTGAACAGTTTGACAAACCTTGAACAGTTTGAGCAACCATGCAGCCCTGTGATATGGTGTTGCCATTGCTAGCAACAGGTCATAGTTCTTGTAGCTTTGTTTTACTTGGTTTATCTGTAATACTAATTTCTCTAATTGACAAGCTGTCTGTATCTAATTTGTTTTAATTCTTCTTATCTTTGTATGATACAACTAGAATTTTACACAACAGTATCAAGCAGATTTTCCAAGTAGAATGAGATATTCCCACCTTTTCTTTCCCACCGGCAGTAAATCATAACCATTTGACTGTGGAAACCTTCCCTCACTCATGTAGACCCCACTGTTTTTGCAGGGATCATGTGTTGTGTACTTATTTATACCTTTATCTGAAACAATCTAACTTTCAGTAAAACCAGAGTTTGGCACTTGAAAACGTTTCTGAATCTGGAAGGACAAAGACACTGTGTTGAAGTGTGACCCCCTTGCTATGGAGTACACGGGTGAGTCTGGTGCCTCCAAAACTCGGGTAATTCACAACAAAGTGACTCAGAAGGAGGGTAATGGCAGATGGTACACTCAGCAGGATGTTGCTAAATGCCAGGTGAGGAGCTTGCTCTTTCCTACTGATTGCAAAATGTAGCTGCCCGCTCAGATTTGGTACTAAAAACAAACTTGTAATCATTTCTCATCTATAGTCAATCAACAAAATTTCAGTTAATTTTAATGATTTCCTAAACATTTCTTAGTTTATTTTTTTATCTAGATTATTTTGATTAATTGGAGGAATGTTGTGCTTATGGCCTCAGTTATGCTGACAAATGTGGGGAAAGCAAAGTGAGAGACAGCCAGGAGTTCAACACGTGACTCCAACCAAAGGTAATCTCATAACAATCAGTCCCTTTTGCCTAAAAGCAGAATCATTTTTTGAAAAACATGATATGCTTATAAGTATATTGGCTTAAAGGAACTCAAGTAAGATAGAAAAAGATTCATTTGAGAATCTTCATGGGGTTTTGGAGTGAGTTAGATTCTTGGAAGGATCTTATCTGAGATGATTCAAGCTCAGTTCTGTTGATGTTGAAGTACCACTCAGCAAGTTTATAGAATTTCCCAGGAAAACTTAATGGATGAATCCACTCCAGATCAAAGTGCCTATGTCTGTACTGACAGCAGTTCTAAGAGACTTTTGCAGTTCTAGTTCCATAATCCACCTGCAGTTTTACATATATCAGAACTTTAAAAACATTACCTTGATTTCCTGTAAATAAAACAAAGTCAGTCAACAGAAGAAACGTGGAAAGTCAGGATTAATTCAATATATGGTACTTTTCTTACACGCATTTCTCTCCATTTATTTCTTAATTTCCATTCTTCCACAGATAAAAATTAATCCAATGTAGAATTATTCCACTGTTATATAAGGTAAAGTCCTTATCCTGAAAAATCAATGATCAAAGAAATAAAGGTTATTGTAAAACCAGGTTTAGTCTTTTTTAGCTGGGTATGAGATTGGACTTTGAAGAAAAGATAATAAAGCAAGCAGTAGAGATATGGCTGAAATAGGAGAAGATATTCTAAAATCATGACTACATTAAGTCCTGTGGGGCTCAGGCTGTATTAGCATTCCCTGGACGAAGTTGTGCAGCGATACCTCCCTGGAACATTTGGGACTCTGTAACTAGAAAAGTGAGTGCAGGAACCAGGGGAGTGGTGGACATCTGGTGAGCAACTCTCCATTACCTGGCTTATGGTTGAAGTTTGTTCTTTTACATGCAGTGAGAACACTGACAACCATTTTCTCTCTTTATAAAAAGACCAAATCCTCCTTTAGAATAATTTATTTTATTAACGGACAGTTAATTTCTATATCTTTATCTTTTGTTCTTAAATTGCTTCTTCCATTTGATTCACCTTTCCCTTCATCTATGCCTGAATTTATCAAAATTGGTGTGTCTGGGTTTAGCTAGAGACTAACACTGAGACATCACCTTGAGGGGCTTGATTTTTTTCTTTAGCTAACAGCTGGCTTACCAGAAAGAATAAAAAAGCTAGCATTGTCTTTAGCTCTTCCCCAAGTTCCTGGATACACTAAAAGTCATACTCTAAACCTGACTTCCTTTTAGTCTAATATCTTGTGTCTAATATCAGTCTAATGCCTAATATCTAAAGTCTAATATTAAGAAAAGCACTATAAGTGTTTTGGACTGGGTAAATTTTTTGGGACATTGGTGCTTAGACTAGTGACTTTCACTGAAGTCTGTGTAGATAGTTTTTGATGTTCTTGTATCTCTAATTTTAGTGGCCTAAAATTACACTGCAAATTTTAAGGAGAAAGGCACTAGTGGAATCACATGTGCTTTACAGGGCAAAAAAATTCTGGATCAGTTTTTTTTTTTTTTTTTTTAAATATGGTTGATTGTTTCATTTTCTTCCAACACCTTTCTCACAGCAAATAGTACAGATTTGCTGTACTACAGAATATATTTAATTGTAAAGATACATTAATCAAAATCTGTCAGCTAGAACTTCACTGCCAGGTCCCAGTAACAGATTTTGTCCCATTCTTTTTGTGTAGAAGATTGAATTTTAGACAGTAATTTGAATGGCATTACCTCGGTATTTGCCGCAAGAATACAGCAGTAACACAATCTGGATTGTCAGTACAGTAAAGTGTTAACGTAACCATGAAAATATTGCTTCTGTGTATGTAAAACCAGAATTTCATGTCGATGTGTTTGGATATATCTTTGTCAATCAAATGTGCCAATATCACAGGAGCTGCTGAGAAGACATTTTAGTTATTTCTTATTAAATAGCATTGATGTAACTTCTGCCTTGGAGACAGATGTGTCTCTGCACCCAGTTAGTTGGTATTAATTACACATGACATTGACAGATTTGCTCCTTTCTTGAGAATGCAGATTTGATGTTTTTCCTCCTTCTGCTACACACCAAAATCATAATCTGAATTCTTAGATATAATGAGTGGCTGATGCTCATTTTCTACTATCTAACACATTGCACAGATGCACATTTTACAGCAAAGGATGTTATTTCATTGCAACGTCTGAGATATTTTTAGGCATAAGTGCTTTGGTACACAGGGGTCTAGTATCTGTGGAGAGCTTTTGCACTTTATTCCATCCTAATTTTCTAATCTGCTTGTTATTTTTTTTACAGCCTTTACCTTTCACCTGGTCTTTGCAGAGTCCAAAGTGTAATTTCTATACTAGAGTTTGGGGTAGGAGTGCCTGGTAAGTCACTGACTGATTAAAAAATCAAAAAAGAAAAAAAAAAAAAAA
>VZTI01004790.1:298222-368660 GCA_013397865.1 Struthidea cinerea
AGGAGTGCCGGGAAAGTCACTAACAGAAAAAAAAAAAAAAAAAAAAAAAAAAAAAAAAAAAGGAGTACTCAAATCTCTGAAAGGGTGCAGCTACTCCACAAACATATATTTTGAAAATACCAGCACCAAAGAAAGGGTTAAAAGTCTTGTTAAGACTTCAGGTTCTGTTTACCTTTTTATCAGATGGGTAACAAAAAAATTAATAAAAACTCTAAAGAAGTAGAAAGAAAGAAAGAAACTTAAAAGCTCTGAGTCTGACAAAGTACGACAAAATAGTGTCATCAAGGACATGGTCTGATTGGTGACTGAACAATTATCAAGAGGTAGATAAATTGCTGTCTGGCATTCTCAGCTTTGTAAATTTGAACACTTTTACCTACCAGGCCCCAAAGGTGTCCCAGATGTCTTGATAGAAAATATAGTGCACAGAAGAAAGTTTAAAGGGCAAGATTCTAAAATTCATCTCTAGTGTTTTCACCACAAATGCATGAACTGCTTAGTGTACTACAAAATAAAAAAGTAAACATTAAAAAAAATGAAAATATGAATCCGTAAGGTTTGCATAAAAATGTCTGGTTTGTCCCATACACAGTATTAATCCACAGTGATAAATGTACTTTAAGGCTGAATAAATAAGAAAGTGCTGTTTTAAATAGATAACTTTATAGGTTTGAATGCTGCAAAGTGATTAAAGGACATAATACGCCATTATATATAAAAGATCAATATGCACTTGAGATCAGGGCAGGATCTATTTCTGAAATGATATAGCACACACTGATTTCTATCACATTTTCAGTATTGATTTGATGTGACCTTTGTTGATTTCACTTCTCAGCTTGTTGTCTGCTGAGGTTTTAAGACTGCCTGTGCCTCCAGAGTGAAATTAAAGTCAAGGCTGTTTGCACGTCTACATAAACTGCTGTTAGCAGGTCTCAGTCACAGACTCTTCAGTAAACAAGCTTTTTATTCCTTTGAAATGATCAGTTTCAGCTCTGTTTTGATAATTTCTTAGAAACTGATTTTCGGAATGGTGAGTGCAAGCAGCACGGAGCTATAGCCTATTGCTTTCTTTTACATGTTGTTTATACTTTTATGCATGAAGAAGCTCTTTACAGTATTCTGATCAGAAAAATGCTGGTGGGGAAATTTTTGCAATGATTCTTAATTGGCTTTAACTTGACATAGATGATATCAGCAATTATTTGAATAAAAATGAATAAATTAAGGGAATGACAAGAATCATTGCAGCATTGCTTAGTAACAAGACAGCCAACAGAATGGGACAATCTCATTTTTCTCAGTCTATTAAAATTGGAAACTCCAGAAAGACAACTACAGATTTTATTTACACATAGGTCTGAGATATCTTTCTCATTTCACCCCATGAAATATGAGAAGAATAAGTCCTTTGGACAGTGACTGTTGGCACTTACAGCCATTGGCATGGTTAGAGGTTGGATCCCAAAAACTCCAATTCTCAAAACTATTTCCACACAGCATTTCAAGTCCACAGATTCAGGTGGCAGTAGTTAACTTTTATTCTAACACCAGGGAAAGTTTAAAGCTTTTTTTGAGATCTCACTAGGACAGATTAATCATACTAAATAATGTGCATAAAACATATTGGGATTATAAAACAGAAATTGTGTCACTTATTTGTACTAAGTTTCTGTATGCAAATTTGTTATATAAAAGAGGAATAGAAGAGAACATATTTCTCTCTTCTCCCCATGTACCTGGCATTTCAAAGGTTATATATCATTTTGAAAGACCTGGGTTTAAACATGAATTTTAGTATTTGAGATCTGATCATCATTACTATGAGGTTAAGCTGTTTTGAAATGTCATCCACCATTCTTCTGAAGGGCTCTGGATCCATTGGGTCAAACTCACTGGCTTAAGCACTGATTGTAGTCGTAGATTTGAAACAATAAACTATAAAATATATTCACTTGCCTATCAGAGGAAGTGAGGTGTGTGGCAGGCAAGATGGAGGGGTAGGTTCTCATGGGCATGGTGAATCTTCTGCATCTGACACGAAGCAGAACAGCTTCATAACAAGTGGCTGAAAGTGAGAGTGCTCCTCCCCAACAAGTGCCTTCAGCCTGCTGATTAGGACACTTGTGTGGGAGGTGAGATATGGGGTTTGGTGCCCGGGACTTTCACATCTTATAGGAGGTCTCTGATGCTCCAGTATGAAATGAAAGGATCACAGTAATAGATCCTCCTCCAGCTGTCTCCTATAAAAAGGAGTGACTCATGTTCCATTTAGAAGGAGAGGTTAAAGATGTGTTATACACCAGCTGTGCCCACTGAACAGATGTGCATCTGAGTAGCACAGAGTTCATCATTTAGCACAACTACTGCTTTTCAGAGTTCTTATGTAGGCTGCTTTAGGTAGTTTCCAACTGAATAAATTGTTATATAATTTTGGGCCCTATTCTGAGCTGCCTAATTTTCTTTAGACTGAGTGAAAGCCCAAAGTAATTTGGTTATTGAGTGTAGATTCTGTTTGCAGGATCAGAGACCTCAGGCCCCTTTTCTACCTGAGGCTGTAACTCTTACAAATGTTCAAAATTTCTGTATTTATTTTTCCACAAAGGAGCAATGGAAGTTCTTGATTTTGGGGTAAAACCCAAAATAAAACTTTTTAAAGGGAAAACATCTTGTCTTTTTCTACTAAGAATCACTCACTTCTTTGATGATATAGAACCAGTAGTTGTATTTTACGCACTACCTGAGACCGTCTTGCTATATATCCATAAATTCTGCTTTTTGGTCAGTACCAAATTTGCAAAAGAACTCTTCCATCTAGAAAAAAAAAAAAAAAGCTGTTTAAGGGTAATGTTTGTTTGCTTTGTAAGGCTCTGTAGCTTAAACTTGCATTTGCCTTGACTTCCAGGTAGATCTGATTTTAGCTTGGTTGTACTGATTTGCTTATTCTAATGGTAAGAAAGGGTAACTCCTTAGATTAGGTAAATCAATGTAAATCAATTGGCTTTAGTGTTATGATGATCTGCACAAACTGGGGATCTGACCCAAAGCTGATCATTTTATTACCTGGAACCTTTTTCTTTTTAATCAAAATATTCTTATTTATATTTTGTCTAGATTTCTAATTATGCAAAACAGCTGACAACCAGTGATGCCAGTGCTGTCTAATCACTGTATACTACAGACAGCAAAACAAAAGATTTGTAATTTATCCCCATGCCTCCCTGAACCTTAAATCTACAAGATTAAATGCTTAAATGTTGCAGTCTCTATGGTAGCTTAACATTGAAGGAGCATTTACTCTGTTAAATCATTTAAGTGGCTTGAGGAGGTTAATGAAAATACAGAAGAGCCTCAAGCTTCCTAAATAGAAGCTGGAGGGAGATTTTCAGAAGCTAAAAAATACAAGATCTCAGACATTTCAAGAGGACAGTGTAAAGATCCTTTACCTGATCTCTTTCATGATAAAATAGGAAAATAAATATTATCAACCTGTTGTAGCAGTTTCAATTTGTTTATTAACAAAAATTTCAGCAAATGGTGGGGGGGTTTTCTGGGTAGCAAATTAAATAAGATACACAGCAAAAAATGTAATACACAGAGACATATAAATAAAATAAAAATTCCCATTCTGTTTATGGAGTTCCATAACCAAGAATTATGTGACCACCACCCTATTTTAGAAAGCTGATTGAGGAGGTTTTTCTTGACTTCTCAGTTGTGAGAGACAGTGACTCGGAGTCACCCTCTCTGCTGGAATCCCAGCTGTACTGCTACTCTGAATTTCCCTTGGAAAAATACGAATCTCTGCCTTAAACACACTTTTACAGTGAATTTATTCAAATGATCTCCCTGTTCTTCAGCAAACCTGAAGGTGTAAATTTGTAAAGCATAATGAAGGAATAAAAATGTTGCAGTGGTTTCTCACAGAAACCAAATATGAGTTGCTGCCATGCCTACCAGCAAATGTTTGTATATGAGGTTAGATACAGTCGACTTGTAAACTTCCTGTTATAAGCCAGTGCAAAGACCAGACAGACTCAAACAATGCTAAACAGCAGTGGTATTTTCACTCCTTTGAGAAATATTCGCATTCTTGGTATCTTTTGCTTCCAGGCTGAAAATGTCTTATCATCATATTTATATGCAATCTAAAATACACAGATGTCTGGACACCACTGTATTTTTTTTTAATCATGTTTTCATTTTTGTAATGTATAGTTATAAAATGACCATCACCTATGTAACACAAAAATGAAATAATTTAATAATTAATAATTTCTTATATGTTGAAGAAATCATCTATCAAGAACTAGTAAGAAACCAGAATGTGTATAAAGGGGTTTTTTCACTGTGCATTTAGTTTGGTGTTAGCCAACATCTAATGATAAGACAATAGATTTTAAGGTAGGATTAAATATTCTGTTGTAAAAATACAGACAAAATAATTTCTGATTTTCTGCAAAATGATTTTGGAATCTCTGTGTTTACATATATTTCATTAAGGTTTTTCAGATAAAGCAGCAGTTCAAGAAAATAAATTATTTCTAAATATTTATTGGACAAAGAACTGCTTGTGTTATTGCTTTTGCCAAGGTTCACCATATATATATATATATATAATTCATTAAATTAAAAGTATTACTAAGTCCTTTGGAGAACTGATATGTCTGTAGTTTTTTTCTGGTGGAGGTCTTCCAACTTTCCTACACGTTCTAACTAGACCAACTTGGTTTCTCACTAATATTCTTTCCTCAGGTGAAGTTCCCTCATTTTGTAAACCTTATTAATGCTGTAGGGAGAAACTAAGCAGACTACTCACCTGTAACTGTTTTAAAAATACTTAAGTGAACGTTTGCCATTTCAGGGTCAGTTTGCATTCTGGCTGAATGCTCAGATCTACTTTGTTTATACTTGCTGATTTATCCTGGCTGCCAGTTACTACCTGCTTGGCATCCAGAATCACATCTCATATCTCACCATTTGTGCGGATGTTGTATGTCATCACTTCACTCTAATAAACATCTGAGATCAGTTTCTCTCAACTCTTAGCAACTGTGTAAACAAAAATGCAAAGGATAATCTTGGAAGGAAGAAAAAAAATAAAGAGGGGAAATAAACCCTTTCACCTATGAAACCTCAGTCTGTGCTGGTAGAAAGAAATAGGTTTAGCTTGGCTCCTATTCATTTCTTAACTTACATCCCAAAATTGTCATGCATAATTTGATCCAAATGGATCGCCTTGGTTTCAGAAGGGAAAACACACAGCTCAAGTAACGGAAAAGAGTGAATCACCTGTAAGTTATTGAGAAGTCAGACTGCCTCCTGGGTCAAGGTTAGGGTAATTAGCTGGTCAGCCTGAGCTGCGATTTGCCTGAGGAGAAACAAATGAATTTGTTCTCCACATTTTCAGCATGACCCTTGTTGCATTCTTCCTGGATCCAACAACCTCTTCTTTATGCATGACTGAAAAATGTCTTTCCCACTGTTAAAATACTAATATTTCTTTCAAAGACAATAGTGGGTATCAGCACTCAGGTCCATTTATGAATGTTTCTAATTTCTTGCCAGTCTGCTACGGTTTTCACACTTTTTATCATTGACATTGCAGACCAAGTCAGCCGTAACTAAATTATGCATGCCTTTTATTTTTCAGTTCCCCCTAATTTTCTCAGTAAATACAGAAACCTGAGCTATTTGCTGCAGCACATTGCCTGAACTTCTTTAATACAAGCACATTTATTTGTGGTTCTTGTCTCTTTCTCAACATTTATCTCAAATTGTATTTTTAAATCTTAGATATTTCTTGTAGCTTTATACATGTGTAAAAATCCCCTATTTAGGAACAGAATTGCCTCTGTTAAAGAGAACAGAATCTTTCAGCTGACCTCATTATTTCACCTTAGGCAGTGTGTAGAATGATCACACGAAAGGATTAAATTCAGTCTAAACAGTCAGTTCTATTTGGTGCACTAGACTACCAGGAAAATTCAAATTAAGATCATTTCCATATGGGATTCTTTAGTCAGAATCTTCTTCGCATATACACGTGTACATGTGTGTATACACAACCTTTAAAGTGTAAGGAAGCAGTAAAACAGAAGATTAAGATTGTACCTGCTCTGGTCTGGAGCTTGGCAGAGATGCTTTCCAGACGTTCTTCCCAATCCAAATTATTCTGTAATTTTCAGGAAGTAATGGATTCTGCTGAGAGTTTCTGGCAACAATTTCTCTGCTAACTTATGAATATCCCTATTGGATAGACCTTCATGCATTAGAAATGGTAAAAAGACTTCTCAAGTGTGGTGGGCGATTGACCAGTGGTACAAGAGACAGAGAAAGCTCTTGGTAAGACAGTCTCTGGTGGTAAAGACTTATCGGTCATGTTGAGGGAAAGAAGCCTCTCCCAGGCTGCCGTGTTCGGTTATGGTAACGTACCCCAGTTCTGCTTCCCCACTTGGCTCCTGGTGTTAGCCACACCCCTGTACTTAATCTTGAGTTGTCACATGTTCAGGGTCATATGCCTCTAGAAACCTTCACAAGTTGTAGCAATAAACTGCTTTCTGTGGAACTCTACGCAAGGCCCCTTCCCAGCTCCTTGCTGTCGGATTATTATTACTGAAGCCATCCCTGTGTCTGTGCGTTCATGCACGTGAGCCACAGAACCTTAGGGGATTCAGTAATACTCAAGTATGTAACGTTAGTATTCCTATGAATAGGATAAAGATCTTCTGCTGTGTGTTGTATGAACACGTGAGCAAAGACAGCCTAAACTAATTCTAAGGGTCTGTTTGTGAAACTGGAGGCTTTGGCTCCCATGGCATTTCTACCAAAGGAGTGCAGCTGTGGTATTAAAGAATAAATAGGCAATTTACAACAACATGTGGGACTGACTGTCATTGTCCAGAGATGGGCAGTGGAGAACAAAGCTTATTGAATTAAGCTGTTAAAATCATGTTGTCAGTCTAAACTAGATTAGCACAGAACTTGGGTGATAGAGCTTTTTGCCTGCATTTAGATGGGCAAAATAGAATTGACACTTATCAAAGGAAAAAATTTCTTAGGTCCTGTTGAGTAGGACGGGTAGTCTGTTAGAGAAACTAAAAGTTTGAAAAACCAAGTCTCCAGCAGGTGTTGCTTTCCCCTTTGAAGAACCACACCGGTGCATCATTACTACCACCTTGACTCCAAGCCCTTATACAATCACACAGGTTCAGGAAAATATCCACAATGCACTTGCAAGATTTACTTCTGTTAAAAAAAAGTAAATCCATAAAATACATTTGTTCATGAGGGACGAATTCTCAATTTGGGAGGAAAAGTTATTTAGACCTTCTGAAGAGAAAGGTATCTGTTTTCCTATTAATCAGTCAGTACCCTCAAGTCAAGTCTAACCTTTCCAGATCATGCCCTGTGGTTACCACTCAACTGGCTGTTTATTTGCACAGTTCACTTCATTAAGACATGGTACTATGAGCTACCTTGAACTTTTACAAAGTAAGGGGCTTGTATATCAGCAAATCTCTGTCATTTTCAGCCCAGTATAAATGTATCTTGTTTCTGTTTGCTTTCTTTTAGTAAACAATCTGTCTTTTTCCATTTCACATTTTCCTGCCAAAAAATATATCACAGTTGCTTGAATTAATGTCTAGGCAGAACTGCAGGGTGAATTCCTTTCTTTCCCCTTGGCGGAAAACCCGTGAACACACAAATACATATATGCATACACCAGCAGCTACAGCCTGAGGCTTAGCAGCAGCCAGTTTAGATTGCTTCAGGACAGATTTTTTTGTAGAACATTATTATGCCGTTTTTTTATCGGTGACTTGTGATAAAACAATGTTTCTCTGACTCTATTTGTAATTTTTAAATCATTTACAAAAGCCCTGAAATCTGTCCAAATTATTTGGCCTTGAGTACTTCAATGCTGCCACTGAGTTTGGAGAAAGCAATTCTCAGTTTGAAAGAAAATAAAGAAAGCTAGTATGCTTACATTGTGATTATCAAAGCAAATTTAATACACATTTAGATTCCATGCCAACCCATTCGGAAACATTTCAGTTTATTGGCAAATTTGCATTAGGCTACATTTAGACCTCATCTACAAGCCATTCAGTCTAAGACTCAGTCGTTAGCTTTAGGATAGCATGCACTAGGACCACATGATCTTAGTGATAGTTACATGCTACACAAAGTACACCAGGCACTTCAGAGATCAGGATCAATATGCAATTTTATTCCAAAGGAATTTGATATCACAGACAACCTATTTGGTACATAGATATCTTTCCTAAACTTTCTGCTTTTGGTGAAAAGGAAGAGTTTAGGCTTTTTCCTTCAGCTAACCACAATGCTGTGAGACAGAGCAATGTTTTCATACCCAGATGGGATGGCCACATCGATACAGCAACTGAATGATCAGCCAGGCTGCCTTGCCTCATAAGATCATGACTGATACTATTATCAGCCTAATTAGCCTACTCCAGGTGATTCTACGGGAGCAGGAGAGTTGGGCCAGATGACCACCAGGGGTGCTTTCCAACCTCAAGCAGCCAGTGACTGTGTTCTGCATAGCATGTCCTTTTCATGCAGGGTTTGGTCAATATTTTAATTAAGGAAATGGATGAAGTAGTGTTAGGTAAACACCAGGAAATTGTGCAAGACATCAAACTCAAAAGAAATGCAGGGCAAGTGAAAGCCAGGATTAGACTCCAGCATGATCTTGAGAAACTGGATAAATAAGCTGCTATCAACAAGATAAATTTAAATGGATAATGTGCTACACTTATTAAAAAAAAAAAGTAAACAAAAAGGGAGACCCAGTTTAAAATTGGCAAATAACTGTCAAATAATTGACTTGAGAGCAGATCTACAGGAAGGTGATTGGCATATAGTAGGCATTGAGCTAGCTGTGAAACAAATGGTATTTCTAATTTTTAGTATGGGTCTCACGGAAACACAGAAAGCAGTTGCGCTTTTCTAGCTAACAGTAGTACAGCTGAAGCCTAGTACTACATGCTGTAAGCTGCTATTTATAAGCTGGATAAACATAAAATGGAGGAGAAACTGAAATAATTGTACTAGGTCAATGTATAAAGCTGAAGGCTAAACATGGGATATTAGAATAGCAATATCTATGTCTTATGTAAGAAATAAAGTGTCAGAACCAACAAATTTAGATTAACAATGTATATAGTTGCAAAATGGTACCACAATCTGGAACAAACATCCGATGGAATTTTGAGAATCGTTGTGATTAAACAGTTTGGAGGCACTTTTTTTTCATCACGGCTTAGATAATTGTTTTTTAGTGGTAGAATGAAGGACTAGATGTAGTAGGCCATCACTAAGAGCATGTTCTAAATAATATTCACAAGTTCACTTGCTTTTCTGCAGTTCAATTAAAAGAAAACTTAATTATTTTCCTATGATTTACACTTTAAAAAATTTAGCTTTTTTATTGTTTTTAAAAAAAAAGTAAAAAATAAGTTTGAGAGAAAACATTTTCATTTAGAACTGGGCTCTCATTTAAGGATGGGTGATTTACAAAAATATGTTTGTTTGTCTTTTGTTTAGTAATGAGAAACAAAGAAAACTGCATTTACATTATAAATAATTGAAAATTCATTGATGGCTTACAATTTTCGTTCCTTCACTCCAATTATGTTCACTAAAGGAGTATCGATTCTATGACCTTAATTCTGAATAATGAACAAATGTATGTTTAAATCCATCCATATGGATGGAAAAAAAAGTGAAAGCTATTTTCAAAAGATATGTGTAAGAAACTTAAACACATCTGTATTTTTACAACACACATTTGTACATTTACACATCTGCTTGAGAGTTCTGCTGATGAGAGGCTTGTAAATTGTATGTAAATGGATGTTTCTATAGCAGATTGCTCTCTTCATATTTTTAATCAAAATCTGCCACAGTACAGGATTTTTTTAAAAAAATCTACTTTAAAAAAGGTTGAAATGTGCCAAATAAAGAAAGAGGATAATTGAAGTTTGTCAGAGTGGGTTCCTGTGACACTGATGGATACAGAACCATTGCTAGAGATGTCAATACAAAGGTAAACAGAATCTGAAAAGGAGACTGATTCTGCTGTCAAAAAGAGATAAAAATGGCCTTCCATTTTGTATCTGTTTGCTGTGGTTAACATCACCAGTACACCACCACTGATTCTCTCAGATTAATTAATCTTGTGGGAAGACTCTCATAAAATACATTTGTTCAAGGTAACATCTGTTTTAGGTTACTTACTCTGACCTCTGTTTAATTTCTTGTAAATACCTTTTATTTCATTTTTTGTGAACATTTGCCTAAGTTTACTGAGACAGTAAAGATGTCATGTTCTTATATTTGTTGAGTGAAGGCCTTTTCCATAATACAGTCCTCTAATTATCTGCACTGTGTACTCTATTTGTTTTATAAAAATTTATTCAGTGGCAATATGTTTCCTCAACATAAGAATTTTTTTCTGCTCTTGATATGGCTAAGTAATGTTTGAGAATTGTTTATTTGATCCTTGCTTTTCCCTCACTAATTGATAAATACATTTGTTCACTAATGAAATGTGTTCATTATTTGACTACATTGTAGATGGTTGAATAATATTAAGAAAGACCTGCAATATTTTGTACTTTTAACTTTTAATCACTGCTAACTCTCTTATCTCCCCTAATTTGACATCCCATTTTACCCATCACCTGATCCACATTAATTTCTCTTCAATATGAATCACATAACCATTAAAAAAAACAAAAAACAAAAAACATAAAAAGTTTCCCAGATCACAGCAGGCTTTCATATTACAGCTCCCAGGGCTTTCTGTAGTATGTCTAAATGGTCTGTTAGGAATCACAAAACTCCCCCAAAAGTGTACCCACTGCCATTGCTGCCTCAGTTTCACCAGGAATGGCTTCTCTGGACCACAATTCACACTGCACTCTTGGCACAGTTCCAGCAATGCTGGATCAGGTGATCCTCAGAGAGTCTGGTAATTTTTGGCTATGCACATGTATGATGGGCCAGGAGAGAACCACAAAGTCTCCAGACTTCATTGTATGGAATCTTCTGAAGTATGTTTGTATCTTTCAGAGTATTACAGCTGTAGCCAGAGCTTAGTGATGTTTATAACTTGCGATGTCCAAACAGAACAAATAGCTGGGTATGTAGCCAAAAGCATTTGACCATAAAAGTTTATAGTTAAGAAAGCAATGGGTTTAATGGACTGTGTCCTGAAGAATCCAACTTCAGCTCCCGTGTTGGCCTCTAATGCTTTTTCTAAACTGTGCAAAAGAGCCTGGTGATTTGTGTCAGCTGTGTTTTGTCAATGTTCCATTCTTGCCTAGAGACTTTGGTCCAATATGTAGGATGTGCAAATGAATTTTCTTCCTCACTTCAGAACTCTTCTCACGTTTCACTCCATCTCTCTTGCATTGTGTGCTCCCCTTGTGTAACACAGGAATAAAACTTATGTCATTTTTTTACAATGAATTACTTGTATTTATAATTTTAGATTATATACTGACTGTTCTGTAAAATGCCATTACTATTACATGTTTGTATCAGAATAGCACGATGGGAATCCTGTGATGGCTGGTGAGCCTACGTTACAAGGGACAAAGAGAGTCCGCTGGTGGGACAAGTCCCTAGTACCAAAAGAACCTCCTCAGGCTAGGGTGACCAGAAAGGCTTCTCCCAGGATGCATTGTTCTGTTATGTTAATCTACTCCAGTTCTGCTTCCCTGGTTGGCCCGTGGCCCCTCCGCCCGCTTGCTACCTTGTATGTTTCATGTCCAGGAAAGTTCTCCACTCCAGGTCCCCCCACTGACCTTTGCCCCTCGCTACTCCCCCAGAGCTTCCCCATTTGTTCCCATTCCCTAGTCCTGCCTTTATACCACCCCCATGCCCTCAGATCATTGGTCTCTAGTGCTCACCCCACTCCCTTACTTAAACCTGGACTCTTCATTGTTCTCGGTCTTCGCCTCTGGAACTCTTCACAGCGTGGATGCATTAAAGAGCTCCCGTGGTACTCCACGCGGGGATCCTCCTGCCTCTTTGCTGTCAAGCCACATTACTGAAGCTCTCCGTGTGTTTGTGCGTGCACGCGTGTGTGAGTGTGGGGCTGATTCTGCCAAGTGGCTTCGCTTACGAGACACTTTTGGAAGATCGCAGCACCTTGTGCTCCGGCACAGAAGCCGCTGAGCTTGGGCTGCTTCAGTTGGTGTAGTGGGTTGAACCTGAGTTGATGGACAGTCTTTTAGACTAATGACACTTCTCACAATTTACGTACTTAAACCACACAGAAAGGCGGGAATTTCCTTTCATTCCAGCTCGCCTGCCCGAAGGTGGGGGGGGCCTTGGAGCCCCCGGACTCTGTCGAGCCAGGCCAGGGCCACGACCACCTCCCCTTTTCCTAACGTCGTGGCACAGACCCTGGGTTGCTGGGAGGGGGAACTATCCCAGAGCCGCAGGGAGCTAAAGCCAGCCATGGACTGCCACACAGCTAAACCCATCCAACGCGGCTTTGTGGGACTGGCGAGTCCCTCTCCTCCACACGCGGAGCCAGCGGGAGCTGGCGGAGCCTCTTTCTGCAGCCAGCACTCTTCGCAGTGAACTGAAGAAGACACCATGCAGCCAGCAGCACAAAGGGAGCGAGGCTTTCCCCACCATAAAGCCTGAACAAGAACACTCTTCAACATGGCGGCTTCACAGTCAGAGAGAAAGAGAAAGTGAGTCATGTGAAACAGAGCTGAAATGGCGACGGGAGAAAAGGGGCGGTGCCGCGTTTATCGCGCGTAGCTTAAAAAACTTCTTGCATGCCGTGGTAAGAAACTGTAATACCACAAACTGTTTGTCTCTTTAATCCATTTGAAGTACATGGGGGGATGGAGAATTCACGTGTGGCCCGTGAAGATTGTGAAGAGTGCCTATGCCAGGTTATATAGAATTAGTGAGAGGCTTTTAGAGACTTGTAGCAAAGAAAGCCTTTGTGTTCAGGCCAAAATAACTCATCCTTAAAAAGATTAATAACCCCATGTGATGGCCCATGTTTTGCAGTGTGAAGGAACTGTGAGATGTTTCATGCAAGAGATGTTTTACACCACCGCAGATTGTTTCTTTCTGGGTGGGTCTGCTGTTGGTGGCAGTTTGGGAACCATGTGAAGCAGAAGAAAACCCTTTTTTCCTTAAGCATAAGAAAGAGACAGATTTCATGTGCTTGACACTTAGCTGCGTCAAACCACGACAGTTGGGTTCTAGGCACTACAAAAGAGATTGATAATAAATAATAAGGAAACAAAATATTTGTTAGAAGATGGGTAAGTTGCGGGTTTGGAGCATCTTATAATCGTCATGACAGAATGAGTTATATCTTTTGTACTGTTCAATTTCAGCAGAATAGGTAAAACTCATCTACTGTAAAACTATGCTTATAAATTAAAGCAGTATAAAATAATAATTCAACCTCAGCCAGTGAGAAACTCTTTTAAGTTCATGTATTATTTCACTTTTGAAATTCAGTCTTAGTATTTTTGACAGTATGCTCTGACCTAGCTGTCTTTCAAGAAAGAAAGGTATATTTTAGTCAAACTTTAATTCCTTTACTTTGAAACAATAATAAAGCAGATTTAAACCAATGTCCTCTGGAAGCTGGGAGATTATTGCACTGTGATCTCCTTGTTCTAGCTGTCTAATTTGTATAGACAATCTGTAACCAGACAGCACATTATATTTAATGTAGAAATTTCAGTTTAAAACTTTGCTATGAGAATGATGCAAGAGAAAGACACAATTCAATGCATACTCATGTGACATCAAGGTGATATCTTCACCTAGAGGTGCTATAGATGGTATGAACTGCCCTTCCTGTCCTATAGGTTCTCTGTCTGAAAAGTATGACTAGCAGTGCATTATAAAGTAGAATTTGTGCCATATACTTTTACATTTCAATAAATGTACATAGATGAAAAGGTACATTCTCACATTATTGTTGGAATGCGCTAGGTGGTAGAGAGAGACAGGCCCTGAGGATCAGAGAGAGGGCCTCTATCCTGGGCCCAGACGTGACCCTGGGAATGCATCCAGGTCACTGGAGATGGACTGAGAGAGGATTTTGTGTTTATTGACAGACTGGGCCTATGAGAAGTGTTAATTGTAGTTTGTGGCCTTATAGGGTATTGTTTACTTATTACCATAATAGGTAAAATCTGTGCAATACCCCAGGTGATTGGGAGACACTATGGTGAACATCTTTCCTGTTTATATGATGTTATGTCCTGTTGGGTGCTGGTATTTAGGGAATTCTAACTTCACAATAAACGGCCTTTGCATTTTCCATCTGATGAGCAAAGTCCTTGCCCATGCGTCATTACTGCACATTATCAATAGGCTCACAGACGTCCTTAGAAGGAAATAGATCAGATTACAAAATAAACTCTGTAACTTGCTGTTGATTAAGAACTGTGTCAGAAGACTGCCTTTCTGAGCTCATTTTTTTTCTCTTTTGTGTTCAAATCATTCAAACTCCCAATTTTATTTTTTAAAATTGTGTTCTCTAATGAAATCATGGCAACAAAATTTACAGCTCAGAGCAATCGGGACTCTACGGGCCACACTCACTGCTCTCCAGTGAGAAAGGAATTCCTGATGTCCAAGCATAGGGATAAAACAGTACCATAATAATATCTATCTTTTTCCTCTAAAATATTATACCTATTCTGCCCTAAATGGGATATACTATCTTATTTAGTATCCTGTAGTGTTTCTATGTTCATGTCTTGATTTCATTTCATGATGGGAATATTTGAGCATTCTATTGATCACAAAAGCTTGATAAAGAGCAGTTATAACCCTTCCTTTCAAAATTTGTCTCCAGTTTACTAGTGAGAGGGATATGACAGTCTGCTCTATTTTCTCTTGTTTTTTCTCTGATATTTAAACTGGTTTTCCCCCATTTTTCCTCTTAGTAATGCCATTGCCTTTCATTGATGGAGTATAGATTTTGAAGAACTTAGGAGTCAGCCCAATTGCTGCTGCTAAGGAGTCCAGAAAGATTTCTTCACTCTCAGGTAAAAATGGCATGATGGATTTGCTCAGCTTCATCAAAGTCAAGAAAGAGTATACACTTCTTGGAGAGGATTCAGGATTTTCTATTAGTCATCTATAAGAATATTTTGCCCAGTGTGGATAAAGATTAAATAACCAATTTTACTAAGTAAGGAAATCCTGGAATTTCATCAGTGGACCTTGAAAGAAGAAGAATAGAGATGGGTCAGTCTTCACAAACTAATATCTTCATTTGAGTTCCTTTCACCTATTGCACAACTGTGTAAGATGGTGGGATAAAGAAGACTAATGAGGATAGCTTTTGAAGCAGCTCAAAGAAAACCCCATCTCTGTAATGTATTATACGATGTAAGTCTTGTAACTTGACCATTTTAAAGGACTGGAAAATTAAGTTAACACATGGAATCCTGCTGCTTAAATTGTTCCTGTTATTTCAATTACCTCTATATTTAACTACTTGTTGAGTTTTATTTTGATCCATCAGCTATGTCTAGGAACTCTCTGTTACTCTCTGTACTGGCTCTAAGTATTTTTAGTCTATATTGGTGGGATGCATAAGTTTGTTTTTATGAAGGCTCCTCAATTTCAAAAGAATTCAAGGTAACTGTTGCAGAGGTTCAGAGAAACTGATAGAAAAATTATCAGGCTTGGATTCTGAAATCTTTTGAATCAGACAGCAAGGTGCCCCATGAAATGGAAATCAAGGCCAGTAGCTCAGCCAGTAGAGGGAACCCTTACACAATACAAAGTCAGGCAGGAATACAAGGTAATACATTAGGGATATAAATATGCATGAATGTGTACATTGCAAAAATCCAACAGTAGTTTTTGGCTTCTTTGTACGTAGCACATTGATCTTTGTATTTTTATCCAACTGCAATTTATTGCAGTGAAAATATAACTATGCTAAATACAAGACTGAAACAGTTCAAAAGTCATTTTGCGAAACTTAGTGAATGTTTAGGGGGAAGAATAGGGAACATCTATTTTCACTACTCTTTTTATTAAAACCTGCAATTTGTCTTTGAGAGTGGCAAAACAGCTTAATTTTTCCCTGAAACATTTCAGATAGAGAATTTTTTTTCCGAGTACAATTGTTTCCCTCAGAAATTTTCCATGCTGTGACCCTGTGACTTAATTCAAGTGTTTTGCTTCCTATACACAAGCAAATATTGATGACTAATGTGAGCAACATGTATCCTTATGCTGGCCTCATGGGTTAGATTTACAGCAGTGCTTAGCATCTCCCTCACAGGAAGAGACATCGAGA
Organism: Struthidea cinerea; assembly: GCA_013397865.1. Lineage (NCBI taxonomy): Eukaryota > Metazoa > Chordata > Aves > Passeriformes > Corcoracidae > Struthidea > Struthidea cinerea. The sequence continues at coordinate 314,568 of VZTI01004790.1, forward strand.
TTTCTACAAGTGGGTTTAGGCATTAAGTATTTCAGAAAATGCTTTCAGCAAATACTAAAAATTTGTCCCCATGTCCCTGTTGTGTTTTGTCTAGATCCACATCTATCAAACATTTAAAACTCTAATAATTCATTTTCTGAGCCTTTGATAATCAACTGACTGATGACTGTTTTTCATTGTCTAATCAACCCAGATATTGCTTCAGGACTCATTTATTGAGAGTTTGCAAGAACACTTAGTTTTCATTTGATAAAGTATCTTTTTCTGTTTCTATTTGATACTGGTGTCAGCCCTGAAGTATAAGATTCTACATTTATCAAAGGCAGCTAGTAATGGATGGGCCCTTATAATTAGGCATATTGCCATCTGTATTCCTGCAACCCACTCCTGTCTGGCAAACCAAATGCAGTGTTTACTTTTTCTTTCTCACAGCACTTCATAAGCTTTCTTTCTGTTATGAGCATTACATCGTTGCTGACCTTCTACAGAAGAAGAATCTCATTCTTTTTGTAGCCCTAACCAAATATTTTTGCTAATATTTAATCTTATTTTTCGTACTTTCTCTCTCCCTAGTTTTGGTAGTTTCTGCACATTTTGTTACTGTCATGACTAGTAGTCATGACCTTATTTCTGATTATTATGAATATGTGTCAAATTTTTTTTGAGTCCATTGTGGTGCCCCTCTTCCATCTGTGGCAGCAGAACAAGAGAGGTACACAGTAGACTGGATTATGTTTTCTCAAAGCTGTAAATTCAGGGTAACATCTCTGAGGACATATATTCATCCAGTGTTCAATGAATATATACTTTTCTTAGCACTTTCTCATTTCCTAAAGAAAGGCAGTATGTTCCCATACCAACGGGTTGTGATGGACGTTTTGACATGTAAATAAGTGATCTTTTTTTTAATCCCGCTCTTGTCACTCAACCACCAAGACTGATAATTATCTTTTTCAATGTTTCCATGGAGTTCAGAAAGCTCTTTTCATCAGAGGAAGTTGAAAACCCAGTATTTAGGTCTGTCCTTACTTACAAAGCATTTTGTGATTTTAGAAGCTATTCTGTATGGAACCCTCCCTGTTTTGCTTTTTCTCCCTTAGAACATTTTGTTACATATTTCCTGACTTTATTTGTTAACACTTCAGCCTTTTTGGTCCCATAGAGGTAGACGCACCATGAATGACTTTGGATCTGCTGCCTGTAATATCAACAGAAACATCCCGACCCAGGCAGAATTGTGACTCCATTTGCTGAGAACTGCACCCGCACTAGTCATCTCTTCCAAACAGGTAGTGCCAGTTAGCCTGCTAGAAGTTGCTCTGTAATTTCCAAACTTGAGCAAGGCATCATTTAGGATTACCATATGGACATGTCAGATCTGATATCTGCTAGTCCAGGCATCTATGTTGACACATAAATCACTGCATTGTCAGTGAAAGTATGTTTAAACCAAAACTTGAATAAATTGTAGCAGAGATCATCATATTTAACTTTGCATTGAGGAAGAGAGTGTAAAAAATAGCTAAAATGTAGTATTCGTACATTAATCATGAAGATACACTCTTTTCACTTACATAAAGCAAATGTCACTGAAGGCAGACTGGCAAAGTCAGTTCTATCCTTCATATGACAGGGTTCTTTGTGGTCCTCACAGTGAATCTTTGGAAGCTGGTTCAAGGGAAAAGAAAAGAAAATCATATCACAAGTAGCACAGTGGGAAAGAGCCAGGAAATAATGGAAATCACACCACATTCCCCCAGCAGCCCCCCTCTAGCGCATCAGATCAAAGTCTTTCTATTTTAGAACCAAAGCTTCTTTATATTAAATACCCAGAAGTATGTTTAGATAACATTAAGAGACTGACTTAAGCCATAAAAGTCAGGAAATTCAGAATTAAGGCTGACACTCAGATCTTAAATCACATAGAGGAGAAAGGCAGGAGTGGTGATGGGAAGGTGAACTCAGGCACAGCAGCGTAAGGTGAGGATGGAAAGTGAGACCTATCTTGGCATCTTTCTACCTGTGTCACTGGAAGGCTGAAGACTGAGTTTTTAGGGGTTTATTTATGACCACTATGCCACTGCTTTCCTTTTTTTTTTATTCTGACAGATTGGCCAAGTAAATATATAAAATATATTTGCTCATCTCAGATCAGCTATGTTTTCTATAGCTATCATATCCAGCCAGGAAAAGAAAAAGTGATGTGATTAGTCAGCTTTGTTTTCATTTCTTCTGAGATTCATGCTGCTCTTAGCCCCACTGCTATTAAGTTATAACTACCCTGTTCTGAAAGCTAGCTTTATGCCTTTTTTTTTTTTAATTGAAACCCCAGTTATCCTTATAGATTTTTTTCCTATGCAACTTCAATAGGATATGTTTTTTCTCTTCTTAAATTTTTTAATAGATTGGTTTTTAAAAAGCTGAATCTTTACACCCAGAATGTAACTAAAGTGACTAAAGGGATCCTTCTATATAGACACATACAGACTGTATAAACACAGTATTCATGGCTGGGATTATTCACAACAAAAGAAAAAAGAATAGTATAAATGCCACTGTGTTTATTCCCTATGAATAAAAATTTATTATTTTATATCATTGAGAACAAAGTCATCAATTTTAATTTTAAATATACATTAATGTGTGCTTGATAAGAAACACTTCATCTATGTGCAAGACTAAAAGTGACAGCTCTGAAATGTCTGTTGTTGTTAGAACTTCTTTGCCTTGTGGTTTAGTTTCTATTCAAGATTTTCAGATATTTACTCCTGGTGTGCTAGTGTTATATGCTGGGAGCCAGACCCCAATTTGCCACAATTCCTCTTTTATTTATTAAAATTAGAAAGAGTAGAGATTGTAATAACTTTAAATATTAAAATACTGAAATACTTTTTCAATAGACATATTTATTATAAATTATTAAAAATAAAAATAGCAATGCACCTTCCTCTTATTTGATAAAATTAAATGAAAAATACTGAAATATAAATGAAAAAAATAATCTGAAACCTACATATCTTATTTTTCCATTTAGTCTTCATAATCATAAAGAAATATTAAATAAAAATGATGGGACACACCACTCACTGCTTTCTGTTTTGGTTTGTTGCAATAGGAGCTGAACGTTGCTAGGTAGTCTCACAGAGAAATTTGGCTCCTATCAGGGTTGTCTTATTCAGAAAAAGAAAGTACTGAACAATCCCAGAATTGTTCATCTATATTTTGAAATGAAATGTTCATTTCTGTATTTTATTTTCACATTGTTCACAATGAATTAGCCCTGGGATTATTTTGGAAAGAAGTTAGTGCATTTGGACACTAATCAGAAAAACTGTAGTCATGTAATCATGAGCAAGTAGGAAAAGCATAAACATACCTGTACCGGAAACCTGATTTAAGAGAAAATAAACCTAAACAGGGTAGAAACACAGAACACATGAGCAGAGCATGAGTGTGTGGAAAGGATGATATTTGCATAGTACATCAATATCTGAGGTAGATATATAAACATTTTCACTTTTTCAATTCAGTGAAAGAAATTGATATTGACAATATTTTGCAAATTGTATTACTTTAATGCTTTTTTTTGATTTTTTCCTCATATTTGTATTGTCATCATTTGAATTAAAAAGATTAACTAGGTTGTATTTCAAAGAAAAAAATTGTTTAAAGCATAAAGAAATCACAAAATGATTCTTATTTCCATTTAAGCATGTAAAAGTGAAATGTGTCTTCAATTTCTGAAACTCCACTTGATTCTTCTTTTGATTTTTTTCTGCTCAATTAAAGAAGAATAACTCTCCTTTTGTATGGAATACAGATTTGCCTTTCAGTGTGTAGTACTGAAACAAAAATAGATGAGAACATTCTGGCTAGTTGTGCATGGAAAAAGAGTGAAATTTTACTTCTCACAAGACTGTAGCCAATATACCATTGGTTCTTATCATTTTTTTTTTCAGTTTCCGTTCCAATAAAAATATTTTATGCATAAAAATTTGATCATAATGCAATTTACAGGTCTGATAGTCTTTATAAGTTTTAGTTTCTATAAAGTTCTAAGTACAAAAATATTTGAAAGACATAATTATTTTTTACTGGAGACCATCAATAAACAGGCTTACATGTTTATATTATGTTGCACAAATAGTACAAACATCGGCTTTAAATCTGCTGAATATTAGGAAATCTTTCATGCCATTGAAAGTTACATAAAAATGAACTATATTTATAGAATTGGTTTTTAAATTTCTATCCACATGGTCTTTTCCACCAGAAGATATTAAAGTATTTGGTGAAATTAATTAAACTACATGACATACATGTTATATATTTCACATTAAATATCTTGTCTTTTTCTCAAGGATATGTGCTTAAGTGTAAAGCAATGATAAGTGCACTGATATGATGTAAGGAAGTGTCATGTAGGCTTCTCTGAAGAGAAAGCTATATAAACTGGTTAGTTTATATAAGTGTATATAAACTGATGCCAAAATCAGATACAAACTGTAAGACAAATCTATTCTAGCAGTGTGGCTGCTGACCTGGCTTTTTTGTTTTTTTTTTTTTTTTTTTTTTTTTTTTTTTTTTTTTTTTTTTTTTTTTTTTTTTTTTTTTTTTTTTTTTTTTTTTTTTTTTTTTTTTTTTTTTTTTTTTTTTTTTTTTTTTTTTTTTTTTTTTTTTTTTTTTTTTTTTTTTTTTTTTTTTTTTTTTTTTTTTTTTTTTTTTTTTTTTTTTTTTTTTTTTTTTTTTTTTTTTTTTTTTTTTTTTTTTTTTTTTTTTTTTTTTTTTTTTTTTTTTTTTTTTTTTTTTTTTTTTTTTTTTTTTTTTTTTTTTTTTTTTTTTTTTTTTTTTTTTTTTTTTTTTTTTTTTTTTTTTTTTTTTTTTTTTTTTTTTTTTTTTTTTTTTTTTTTTTTTTTTTTTTTTTTTTTTTTTTTTTTTTTTTTTTTTTTTTTTTTTTTTTTTTTTTTTTTTTTTTTTTTTTTTTTTTTTTTTTTTTTTTTTTTTTTTTTTTTTTTTTTTTTTTTTTTTTTTTTTTTTTTTTTTTTTTTTTTTTTTTTTTTTTTTTTTTTTTTTTTTTTTTTTTTTTTTTTTTTTTTTTTTTTTTTTTTTTTTTTTTTTTTTTTTTTTTTTTTTTTTTTTTTTTTTTTTGGTGGTTTTGTTGTTTGGATTTATATATTTTTTTAATTTTTATTTCTTATGACACTTTTAAATGGGTTAGCTCTGATACAGTTCTGCATTGTGCCAGGGAGACAAAATGTAAGTGATACTTTGAAGCCAGGGCGGAATTCATCTTCTGTTTCTTTTGAGCAGAAGTAATGGCATGCAGACAGAAGCAGATGCGCACTAGCAGATAGGCATTTACAATACTAAACATATTAGCACTGGAATGATACTGGCTCCTCCAAACGATATCTGACTGACATTGTTTAATGCTAACATAGTAAAATTGGACACTGCAGAGGAGGTAAAAACATGAAGAAAAGACATTTTTAGCATCAACTGAAAACTCTATCTATACTGGTTCACTTTAATTAAAAGTTAAATCCAGTCTTTAAAAAGTCATTAAAGTGGCCATAAGGTTATCTTTGTTATATTTCACTTAAAAGTATATCTTTTTTGCCTAAATTCTGATGCCTGTCCAGATGCTGCTGTTACCATTTTGGAATCTGCAGCTTAGAGTTTTCCAGAGTAATCTTTCTGTCTTTGTTTAAATAGGTCAAAGATATCCATCCTACATTTGAGAAATCTGGATGCTTAATTCCAGTCTCAGATAATTCATAGCGCAAAAATGTAAAGTTCATAAGATAAAGATTATTGTGGAAATGCTGACAAACTTTTATCTGGTACTGTAAAAGGGGAATCTGTAATCAGAATTAGGTTGACTACTCTTTATCCTCCCTTATTGTGATTGGTTTCCTCAAGTTAAGACCATAAAGTGACGCTACCAACATACATGCAATTGATCTTCACTGCTTTAATGTAATTAGCTCTTAATTCTCTCATTAGGTCCTCTGGATCTGTTTAAATTTTGAAAGTGATTCAAAGAGATGCCTTAATTATTATTGTATGCAGTTTAATGCATGCTGCATAGAATCTCAGCAGTGAACACCTACAAGTTCCCCCTCTGCCTCTTTTCTCTGTGTCTGTATTCAGTTTCCGTGTTTCTAACAACCAAGTGTGCGGTCTCAACAGACCCTCAAAGCAGGTTAATCGTTACTCCATTATAGCTTTCATACATCCTGGACATGAAGCATACATTTTTTTTGGTCTCTTTTTCAGTGCCTTGGTATATAAAATTGACAATATCTTTGTCTTATGTCTACTAGGATTTGATCCCATAAGCTTTAGCAATACTCTTCTTCACCCACGCTTGTATAAGAAACGAAGAATCAAGAGACCTAGTGAGCACATTACTAAGCAAATTGACTGAAAAAATCTGTCCAATATTTGGTAGCATCATATGTAGTGTATGTAGTGTAGTTCTGCAGCATAGCAGTCAACATATAGAGAGCCTCCTGTTTTTTTGCTGGGTCTTGTTGTCTGCTTATTGACCCTGCAAATTAAGGACACATCCATTGTATCAAACTAGCTGTTTTTTCCCTGTAGTTAAAAGTTTTGAGAACTTGCAAGCATACCTCTTGTATGCAGATGTTGGCTATTAATAGAGTAGGAAAAGACATTGCTGTTATTTGGATTGATACAGGGCTACAATACACTAATACGTGCATTCATTGAAAAACAGGAAGAGGATTAAAAAAAAATAGAAGATTTCGGAGAAAAATTGTCTCAAATATTTAGTCAGAACAAAAGAGGGGTAGAATAATACAGTAATCTTGCACTTTTAGTAAACCTCTTCCTCCTCTGAATATCAGGACAGGGCAGCTAAAGTACATCGAGCGACAAAACAGCCTAGTTATGAATCTAGAGCTGAAAGTAGGAGGCCCTGGAGTTCCACAGGATGTGCAGCAGAGCTTTCTTGAAGTCACACACTACTCGATGTTGCTCTTCCAATGTCCCTCCTGATGAAAAGTCATGCAACCATGCAGCTTCCCAAGGCCATATTTCAGAGACATTCATAAAACTGGCAGTATTTTTCACGTTTTTGACAAAAAGGTGGGTTTTTTTCAGAAAAAAAAAAAAATGTTTTTTATCTACAATTTTCTGATTAAATCTACCCACAGATAGGGTGAAAAATCTGTCTTCTATTAATATCAAAGCATTGAGTTTTAGCCTTCTTTTATTTCTGTGGTGTGATTTTCAGATATAAATGATTCTCAGAATTTCCCAAGGACTTAAGAATTATCATGGAACTATCTTGTGCCTTCTCATGTATCCAGCAGGGACCAAGACCACATCCTTCAGCAGAACACCACAAATGATAGCTGTTAATTATGATTACATCTAGCCATACTCTACAACGTTCATTAAGGTTAAATTTGATAACTAAATATTATTAATATCTGTACAAGCATCCAATCCAATGTTATAACAACTATGACTTTTGTAGTTTCCTGGGAAGATGTAACAAAGAAAACTCTAATTTTGAGTGAAAAATGTTTCTTTTAGAGGCTTTGATTTTTACTCTTTTTAATTTTAGTGTGCCCTGTTCTTGTATCACAAACTATTGAATTCAGCAGCACTTGAAACAGCTCTGTAAACTCTATGCCCGTTTCTTTTGCCAACTCTTCATTACTTAAATTTCTAATATCCAATTCTCTGGAAATAAGTGGATAGATCAATTAAATTTTTTACAATACCAGTTATTAAAGGATATGCTATGATTGGTTATTTTTCATTTCTAAGTACTTATAATACACTTGGGATTTACTTGGAATTATATTAAGAGATACTACAGAAGTTTGCAAGTCTTTTTTTTTTTTTAAATGGTCTCTTCCATTTCCAAAATAGTAATGATTATTCTCAGAAAGTCTGTGTTGGTACATATCACCTCATGTCACAAGAAAGCATCATCTTTAGTTTGAACAGCTTGGTATAAAGCCCCAGGAAACTAAATTCATATGATACTACCAAGCTAGAAAACAATGATTCAGAGAATGCAACCTAAATCACCTGGACTAATTCAAGTTTTATGCTTTTAGCTATGATGCTGAACTGAGCCAAAATGCTATCAGTTCCCATAGAAATCACATGCTCATGTGTGAATTTTTAATAGCAACCATTGTCATGCAAGTTCAGAAACACTTCGAAGATCTGGTTTAGTGGTGAACCCTCTGGTAGTTACAGTAACAAATAAAGAGGTCACATACTGAACACTAAAATAACTACAGTGAATGAATCTATTAAAATAGATATATTTTGAAGTATAACAAGAGTTATTAAGATGTAAAGAGAAGAAAAAATTAAAATAGAAGTGTAAGGAAAAGGTTATAAAACTACATTGGGAGCATAAAAACCAGAGTCAATATTATACAACTGTTGTAAGGGGTGATTTTCATTTATTTCAGAGAATTTCCAATTAAAATTTTACTGGAAAGAAAATCCTTGGCATTAATTAGTTCTTCTAAGAGAAAGATAATCTCCAATAATTAAAGGATTAGAATTAATCCTTTTTAAAGAGAGAACATCCACCTTGTTCACATTAAATTGTCTTCTGAACATTTTTTAAAAGGAAAGAAATTGTTCAATAGGTACGTGTTCTGTTGAAAACCATAAAATGAAGGAATTTACAAATTTAATTTTCTTTGCGATGAGTTGAAGTATGCTGCATCAGATTATTATTATCTACCATAACATACAGAATAAACAGCCTGTATTTATACTCATGGCTATTGTAAAATTGCTGTGCTGTTGTGAAATATCAGTTTTCAAGCATTTCTATAATGTCAGTGTATAGAATGCCTTATAGGAAATGCAATCTATGTTTTAGATCAGTACCATGGGAGGTTAATCAACTTCTTCAGTAAGTCTTTCCTCTTCAGTTTTCAGATGCCACCCTCACAATACTGTGAACTTGCCTCAGTGTGAAATGCATGAAATGAAACTGAAATTGTGGAAAACTCTGAGTTGCACACTTAAAAATTATTTCATCTGGTATAGTTTCAGCATTGCATTTATGTCTTCCAGTTCCCTGTCAGAAGCTACTATGTACAGCAACTCCTAAGTCAGATGCTAACTTTAAAGATAAGAGATAAAAATTTGGAAGTACGACTGTTACAGGCATGTGTGCTCTCTGGTGAAAAATAAGAATTTGAATAAATTCACTTGAACAGACAAATGCCAGAACATGCCTTGAAATTAATTAGGAAGATGATGAGCGGCCTGATTGCTGGACACCGGTTTTGTATTTTCTTTGCAGATTTTCACAAATCAGTGAAACAGCTAGCAGAGAGCAAGAAAACACATTTGGCAGCAAATTAGGCTTTGTAAAAAGCCTGTAAGGATTGACATTAGCATTGGGAAGGTAGATAATGCTGAGGATGATCAGACACCCCTTCCAGACAGGAAACAGAAGTTTCTTGTCAAAAAATAATTGTCATTATTAGATTCTAAAATGACTGTATCAATAGATGGTTTGGTGATATAATAGCCCTAAAAGGACAGCAAGGGTCAGATATTTGAAATTTAGGATGGAAGATTTTATCCCTCTATTTTGAAGATGAACTACAGGTTTTTTTCTGTGGTATTTTTTCTTTCTTTCTTTTCTTTTTTCCCTTCTTTTCCATAAACTCCAGATTCTGGAATATCTGAATTAATCTGATTATCTAATTAATCTAATCAGTGTGTGGTAATGGCCACAGTTTCTTTTTCAAGCTGAAGAAATGCTTAACTAGACTTTGTATTGGGTGCTGTTATGTTTCCTATTGCATTAGATTTAGGTGAGGTAATTAATAGGTCAGCAAGTAAACTTAGCCCATCCCTCTATTTTCATCTTAATTCAGAATACATCCCATTGATTTAATTTGAATTCCTCATGAGGCTATAGTAGTCGAGTCTGAATGTGCATCAATTAGGATGATAAAATCCTGATTCCCAGAACCCTCCTTACATATGTTATATATTCATTATATATTCATTACATAATCTTTCTTGCTTCTTCTTTCAGTCACAGCATATTACCTATGCTCACAGGCAAACTCCAAACTCTAAATAGTCCCACTGGAATGTGGAAGTATCTTGGGTAAACTAGTCTCCTTTTCTTTGCCTTCTGAAAATTAAAACAGCAAAGTATGCATGAAATCTGCTTAATTCAAGTGTCAAATAGCAGGTCCCTGCATTTAAAACATGGCTTGTTTCTTCATATTTCTTTCTGATTTCTGCATCCTTTCCTGGCAGACATTAATCTTTACCTCTTTAACATAGAATACTGAAGGAAGGAAGGGGCACCAATTAAGCCTCTGTTATCTCGGTAAAGACAGGCAATTTCTTCACTAATTGAATTAAAGATTGTGGAGGGCAGCCATTTGCCTTTAATCCAAATTTGTTTCTGTAATTAATAAAACATGTCTCTGATGCTGAAAAGTTACAATCATAAACTTAACTAATATTTGACCTCAAGGAAAGATCATTTTTTCTAACTCATGAACAAATGTATTTTCAGCAAAGTATATTCAGTAATAAGAGCAACTGTGAGCTAGGGGATTTGTTTATGCATAAGACAATATTTTCTGAAAAAGAAAGAAGATTACACTAGATGGTGGTATAAACCCTCATAAATGGATAATTTTCTCACAGAGAGAAACAGCAAATGTAATGCCTAAAGGACACCACTGGATAGATGAATGTAGAGTATAAAAACTGAATCTATGCCTCGATACAAACTTTACATTGTCTTTGGATGCTGGCACATATGAGGAATCTGAGGGTATAGTTTTCTTTTACGTTACAGCCATATAAGAATGAAAATAAAAATATTCCTTTTTTTATTGTTGTTCTGTTTTTCCTTTGCATTTTGTTATAAAACTAGAATCACAACTGAGCATGTTCACTAGCATCCCAACCCTTCCACACCTTTTTAGTTGCCCATATGGAGGTGTCAGATATAATCTGAAAAATGGGATTAGTATCAATGTTCACAGTTATTACTCTTGTGGCAACCGTTTCACAGAAAAGACAGCACACTTCACTGTGTACCAGTGTGTTATTGTCACAGGAGGTGCAGAAAACAGTGTGTTTATGCAGCTTCTAAAGCGATACTTTAACTGTGGGATAGAATCACCAGCAGTGTTTAAGGAATAAAATACTCTCCACCCCAGTTAGCTATCCTTTTGTTTTCTTATCATTTTACCAATTCTTAAATCTATTTCCTGAGATCTAAAACATTTTTCAACAAACCTGTAGAGAACCGTGATGCAATCTTTGCCAGAAACAGTCATTTACAAAGTATCTCTTTTCACTTTTCACTTCTCTTGACCCCAAGTTAACAAGATTCTTAATTTTATGCCCAAGATTCTTGATTTTAATATGTCAACTTGATGATTTAGGTTTAGCACAGAGTACAAAAGATCATAACTCATTTTTATGAAAACTTTGGGATGTAGATTTCATGATGCACATTTATTTCAGTGGGCACTGGATGGAACTTGAAGTGATGGATTTTAACCCACATTATTTTAGACATACCAATTCGTTTTATATTTAATTAAATGAGGAACACATATTTAAAAATAAATTGAAGACTTCAAATGAGAACTCTACAGATTAGCACTGCATGTTCATACTCTAAATTTTCTTCATGAATATTCAATTAAATGGCACAAACTCCACAAGCTCACAGTTTTCTTGCTTTCCAAAGGTCTCTAAAAATAAAAGACCTAATTTGCTAAAATAATAGTTGAAGGTTTATGCTGGAATAATATTAAAGATGCCAAGAGTATTACACTGGTATTTTATTGGGGTAAAGTCATGGTGATTTAAGACTGAAAAATTTTAAAACTTATTGAATTTGTTTCACTAAGAAAAAGGACTAAACATCTGAAGAAATAGCTTCAGTAAAAGACCACTAGACATGCAGAGACACACACCCAAGCCCTGGCAGCTTGCTTGGAAGCCTCTTGCTATGTAGTACGCCACTCTTCTTTGTCATGAAGGAATATAGGGTGAAACTAGCACTGCAATTAATGAAAATACAATGTCCAGCCTTTGCAGTATAAAAAAGTTCATTCAAAGAAAGGAAGAAATTAATTCAGAAACATAAACGAAATGGGGAAAAAAAATTAAAAATTGACACACAGAATACAGTTACTGGAAAACAGAGGTTTAATTTCTTACCCAGTATACATCAGCACAGCTTCCCTGGCATGAACAGATCATTGCCAGTAAACCCGAGAGTTGGGAAAAAAGACAAAAAGGTTATTATGGAGGAAATGAAAGGATTAGAACAATAGAAGATTCAGAAACATCCTTTATTTTATTGCATACACATCTGTGCTTCTTAAATATATGGGTGTGCATTTGAAACCAGATGTAAAGTTTAGATTTAGTATTTTTTTACATTTTTAATGTTTTGATAACTTAAAAACACATGGTCCAAGTGGAGAACTATCAGTGTTTTTAAAAAAGTGGAAAATTCTTGAAGAACACACTTCTCAGAAAAAGGCAAAGTGAAATAAAAGTGCTACAAAAAATATCCACCTCTGCACTGATAAAATAAATAAATCAAAACATGATCATATGCTGGCATGAATAGCACTGTCATGTGATTTCCAACTGTTGCATACTTGATCTGAATTCTGGTCTGAAAGCCACAGTAGGTTGCTGTTCTGTCAGAATATGCCCATTGTGTGTCTCAGTGTTCAACATGAGATAAGCATCAAAGACAGAGGGTTGATGAGAGCATGAAATAAAGGGTTTCCTACATTTCCATGTGAAATGTTTACCATTCTCATTGTAGGGAAGACAACTTGGATAAAATAGGCAAGCCGCTCTTATGTGATTTATATATATAACAGCAGATTACATCATTACATTCTGGAAACAATTTTTATTCCTTTCTAAGATGTGATAAATCACAGAATCACAGAATATCCTGAACTGGAAGGGACCTGCAAGGACCACTGAAGTCCAGCTTGGGGCACTGCCCAGGACAGCCCAAGGAACCACACCATGTGCTGAGTTCATTGTCCAAATATTTCTTGAACTCAGACAGGCTTGCTGTGACCACTTCTCTATGCCCAGCCACTCTCTGGCTGAAAAACCTTTTCCTAATACCAGCCTAAACATCCACTGACACAGCTTCAGGCCATTCCCTTGGATCACTGGAGAGAAGAGGTCAGTGTCTGCCCCTACTCTTCCCCCCATGAGGAAGTAAAACTGCAATGAGGGCTCACCTCAGTCTCCTCTTCTCCAGACTGAGCAGACCAAGTGACCTCACCGCTCCTCATATAGCTGCCTCTCTAGGCCCTTCACCACCTTCACCCAATCACCTCCTTTGGATGCTTTCTAATAGGTTTGCATCTTATGTTTCAGTGCCCAAAACTGCTCACAAGACTCAAAATGAGGCCACAGAGCAGAGCAGGACAATCCCCTCCCTTGCCCGGCTGGTGATGCTGTGCCTGATGCCCCACAGGACACACCTGGACCTCCTGGCTGCCAGGGCACTGCTGGCTCGTGTTCAACTTGCCATCAACCAGGACCCCCAGGTCCCTTTTGCTGCACTGCTCTCCAGTCTCTCATTCCCCAGTCTGTCTGTACATCTGGGGTTGCCCCATCCCAGGTACAGAATTTGTCACTTGTCTTTGTTAAGCTTCTTACAGCTGGTGGTTGCCCAGACTTCAAATTTGTCCAGGTCTCTCTGCAGGGCCTCTCTGCCTTCAAAAGAGTCAACAGCTTCTCCAAATTTACTGTGGTCTGTAAACTTACTTAGTAACCCTTCAAGTCCTCCATTTGGGTCATTAAATGAAGGTGTTGAAGAGAACTAGCCCTGAGATAGAGCCCTGCATAACCGCACTAGTGACAAATGCCAGCCTGATGTAACTCCATTTATTTTAACCCTTTGTGCCAGTTGTTCACCAGTTACATTAAGTACTTATCCAGGAAATGCCTGCTTTCTCAAGTATGTGCATCCAATATAAGTAACCACTTAAAAAGATATAAGAAGACTCTCAGCCTGACGGCAGTGCCCCTTACATTTCTTACATGATCTGTTTCCAGTTATTACACTTAAACGAAAATCTCTTACTTATTTAGAAAGCAGTGTCCTTAATTTTCATACAAATATGCATGCAGAGATGTTAATCTTTGGTATTCTTTCTTCTCTGAAATTACTGAAGTACATTTGGCATGACAGCCTTGTAGTGTCTGTGTGTTGGTGGTACCAGCAATAACAACATTTATGAATATAGATACTTCTGTTCTCTGCATCTTCAGGATTTATATGTGTGCTTGTTAGGAAGTAATTGCAGACCTTGCACAGGTTTTATTGTGTTCTTATTTATTCTCACACAAACTATGGGTATTGAAACATTTGCTGTTCTTTTTTTCTGTTCAATTCTTGTGTGAAAAAAACTTCGTAGTTTTATCTGTCTTATCTGTGATAATCCCAGGAGTAACACAGAAACTGAGAACAACTTTCACCCAGCTGGTCTTCAACATCCTCCTGAGGGGAAGTGGAGGGGCAAGTACGATCTCTTTGCTGTCGTGACCACTAACACAACTTGAGGAAATGGCATGAAGCTGAGTTAGGGGAGGTTTAGGTTAGATATCAGGAAAAAGAGTTTCACCCAGAGGGTTGCTGAGCATTGGAACAGGCTCCCCAGGGAAGCGGCCACAGCACCAGCCCTGACACAGTTCAGGAAGAGTTTGAACAATGCTCTCAAACCCATGGTGTGACTCTTGGGGTGTCCCGCACAGGGGCAGGGTTTGCACTCAATGATCCTGATGGGTCCCTTCCAAGTTAGCAAATTCTATGATTCTACATGCCATGCTCAGTGTTGCTTCACTCTTTCTGGCCCTTGGCTCCAACATTCTTTGATCCATATTGACTCAAATACAAAAAAAGGTGTAAAATATCCTCATTCAGTCTGTGGACAAGCAGTTAAATTCTTTTCTCAAGAAGGGAGAGATGGAATCTCAAAGACTTTTGGCCTATGGAAAAAAATATTAAAACAAGAGTCCTATTTGCAGAGTGAATACATTATCCAGCACACTGATATGCAAAAATTATGAGACTATAGTTGTGATGCAGTGTACTGGATTCAGAATATAGATCTTCAGAACACTTGTAAGGATATAAAGCAGGTTAAAGTTAATCTCATGTTGACAATAAACAACACTGCTAAAGCAGAAGATTAATTCCTGGATAGTATTTGCTCCTGGTAATCCATCCCCAAGGCTAGTCTACCTTTTAAATAGAGGTATTGTAGATGAATCTCTTGGTATTAATCCATAAAATTCACCAAAATCCTATTTTAAGAAAACAAAGTAGAATTTCTACATATAATTTGTCGCCTGTTTGTCCAGTGACCTGCTAAGTTGCTCTCTGCTATCTTTTCATATTGTCTCTGCATACAGTTTAAAAAAAAATTGATTCAGGGCTGTTTTCTGTGAAACATCCATTTTAAATTATTTCCATCCTCGATGCTACTGTGATAAAATTCTTTGTTACTTTTTTGTGGTTTTTGCTTCAAACATGATGCTCCCACATTTGGCGAGGCTTTGCCAAAGCCACATGTGTCTTTTGGCCTGTTTGACAGTAGAAAATAGAAAGATCCATCAATCAAAAGAATCGAGAAAAGGAACTTATGCTGAAGATTTTCAATTTGTTTCCATTTTCATTTTGATCTTAGACCACTTAATGTGGTGTTCTGGCCCACTGGATGCTGTTTGATCACTTGGACTACAGTCAATACATTCCTGTGTGTGCTTGGAGTTTTGCTTGTTTGCCAAATGCATCACTACAGCCTATTAGACCTTGAACTCGTGCTGGGCACAGCAACGTGGCCTGACAGTGCCTGTTGATGAGAGCAGTGTACGTGCTGCACATGTATATTAAAGCTATGTACTTAGTATTTATTCACCCTTGCTTTTCTGTCCCTAATGCGTTTCTTACATCACGCAGCACAATGGAAACATATGTCCAACTTGTAGCAGCAGTTACAAGAAATCGAGTGATGCCAGACTGTATTTTTAAATGATGAAGGATACAATAACAATATTATAAACACATTACACAAATCAGTGTTTCATCAGTATCTTGAATATATCGTTCTCTATGGCTTTTAAGGCAGTTATAAGCTGCTTATATTTGTCACACTTTTATTACCTCTGTTATATCTTTTTACTATCATGACCCCAATTAACTTAAGAAGTAGGAATAATTGGTTTTTTTCTAAATGAATAAAGATCTGGAAGTAACAAATATTTTCAGTCTTAACACAATGAAAGTGTTTGTCTACAGCTATGAAGAAAGGGAATGACTAAAAAATTCACTAGCAATGACTGAAAACATATCTGAGCAAAGCTGAGATTCAGCTCTTTCTAAATTCATACAGTTTCTACTTTTACACAGCCAGATATACCAAAGATCTAATGCAATCCACTGAAAGAATATTCTCTCATGTCATACTAAAATCACAGCTGAATTTTGCTTTCATGTAACCATAATCCAAGCTGCAAAACATTTCAAACACAGGGATAAAAGACAATTCCTGCCATGATTAACTTGTTTTTTATGCATAAAACCAGTCATAAGAGGTAGATAAATAAAAAAATCTTTGAGACAATATTGTCTAAATCAGTATGCAGTAGGAATGGGTACATCAGCAAATGGATACCAACATTTTTCATGAGCATCATGATGTATAATTTTAAGGGCAGAGATGAAATATGGTAACAGTTAGCTGCTCTGAAAATATTTCTGAGAAAGTCCTCCCATGTCTGAGAGGTAGCATGAAGCTTTTTTGAAAATATAACAAATAGTGGCACATCACCTGAAGTGTGAGGTGGCATTTTATCATAAATAAGATATGATAGCTGGTTGTTTCAAGGTTGTTAAGGTCCTTGAAAATGAAGGAAAGTGGATTATGCTTGATTGTAAAGAGATGATGAAGTACAAGTAGCTGATGGAAAAATTTTAAAAGGGAGGGCAAAAGCCAGGAAAAAGTAAATGAATGAATAAGTGGGTCAGGACTTAACAGTAGATGTCAAAACAAGGAGAAAACGTTGTTTTAACTGAAAAGAGGTATGTATCTAGACAAGATCTTTAGCTCTATAATTTGCAGAAAACTACACCTAAACAAGTGCAAACAAAATTAGGCTCTGAAGAGCCAGAGTGATATCAAGGACAAAAAATGGCACTTAAAAGTGAGCCCTGTCATGGCACTGTATTAGCAGTTCTTTAGAGCCCCTGCTGGGACTGTTACCAAGAGATGATGTAATGGGAGTGACTTTCATTTGTCGGGTAAGAACAAGAACGTTATACTGAAACAATGAGCAGTGAAAGGCTAATTTGACTGTAAATTGTTCTTGTGCATCACATTTTCGGTAGAAAAAGGGCTTAGAAGAGCAAAAGTAAGGAATTGGAAATGGAGGATGGAAGGAAAAAGACCACTTCCTGCTCTTTGAGAGACTAACTGTTTTACAAAGGTGTAGAGTGACCAGGAGAGGAGAGTCAAGAAACAAAAATCATGCAAGTTTTCAGAAAGACCTTGGTTAAAAGCACTGAAGGCAGTTGATCAGTAGGGAGCATAAAAGGGGCATAATTGTGCTGAATTTGGCTAGGTTTCAAAACTGTAGGAAGAATATCCTTGTGTCAAATTAGTAAGAGATTACATAGCTTTAGTCCTTCTTAAATTCTATTTCTCTGTTTTTAGTAATACACCTTGAGTGCAAAACTGAAATGTATGTTGCCATACAGAGTTTTTAGAAGTTATTATTAATAGTTTTGTTTTGGTTTACTTTCAATTTCTACCTTCATTCCTCTTTCAGGATGCTTAATTATCACATGATATCACACAATAAAGCCAGAATTTTCCTTGCCTCTTTTTTTAAATTTATATTTGAAAATAGGGATTTAAGTTTGGGTCTCTTGATTCCAGCAAAATACAGCTCAGTTGGACTCAATGACGTTAAATGTCTTTTTGCACTTTAATTGTTCTATGATTCTATGAAATTTGTGTTTTAAAATTTTAGAATACTATCCAAAAATGATACAAAAGAGACAGAGAATTCTTTCTGATGCCTGCTTTCGGAGTACTGGGTCCACAGCAGGCCCACTAATGATAATATCTTTCTTTAAAGTCAACAAAATCTCATCTTTAAAAAAAGCTCTGGAGGATTGACCTATAACTGACTTACCTATAGCTAACTGACTATTCAAGAAGACTATGAAAGTGTTTGTTTGCAGCTATGAAGAAAGGGAATGACTAAAAATATGAAAAATGAAATAAAAAGAAAATTTTCAGCTGAAGTTTTAGGAAAAAACAGTCTTTTGGACAAGATCCCATAGGAAAATATACTTCTCTGGCTGTATAAGCTTTTATTTCCTATGCAATGCAATAAGCATCCAGAAATAGGCAGAAATCTTTAGAAACAAAACAAAACAATAGAACTTTAATGTACTGCTGGAATACTAGAAGTGCAGAGATACTTTCATAGTACCAGTTCCTAGGGTTTTCGGGCAGGTTATTTTTGCATTACCAGCAAAATAAAAAGTCATGGTACAGATTTCTGCAGATTTTTATGTGCCTAGACTGTAATTTTAGTAAAATTTCCAGTAGGACGGATAAACCCGGATTCAATGGTAGTCTGGTATTCAAGCTACTGGAGTATTTTTATTAATTATCTTCAGAAATCTGGTCCATGGTATTTTCCTTGGTTACAGATCTCATAACTGCTGTGTTTGTTATCTCAAAAACCAAAATACTGTAAGTTTTCATGCATCTTTCACTTCTTTATTTCAATACTATTGAAATACAGCAGCTAGTCCAGAATACGTATGCTCATTTCTTATTTTAATTTTTTTTTTCCCAGAAAAAACTTACTCCGTGAATCTGCACCTGTTGCCTTTTCATTTCCAGGTAAAAATGATCATGAGACATGTAAATGTTTGAGTCCTACGTACCTGGACATCCATCCCTCTCAGATATTGTACCAGTAAAGATTGCTTTTCTAATTTTCCCTTTGGTTCCTCTGGTCCAGGGGAAAACTACTCTGTCCATGGCAGGAGGGTTGGAACTAGATGATCTTTAAGATCCTTTCCAGCCCACCCCATTCTATAATTTTATGAAAAGTCCATTGTAAAATAGCCAGTATTGACCAATTTTATATTTCTTCTTCAATATAAATATTTTTCCCCCCCAAAAAAACAGATTGGGAGCAACAATTTTCCATGCATCTATCACTTTATCTTTGAGCTGTCCCTCTAGGCAATGACTTCTTTTCTGTGCCACTTTGAAGTGCAAATTTTTGATGTTAAAAAGCAACTACAAGTGTGCTTCTCAAACAGCAGCTGTCCTCTTCTCAGATAAAGTTTGATCCTGGGCAGGCTGTCATGCTAAATTCCAAAACAAAAATCACACTTCATGAGAAGGAATGCTGAACCTACAAACCTAGAATTGCAGCTAAATACTTGCTGAGTGCCTACTCTATTAAGCAGTTTCTACAGTTCAGGCACTATTTAGCTGAGCAAAAATCAAGTAAAATGGCATAGATATAACTTGTTAAGGTGGAAATTTCAGGTGAATTTCCAGAGAGCTATTACAGAGAGAATGTTGGATGCAACTAAAAAGTGAACTTTGCTGCCTGGTAATGGCATTGAATCTATTATATTAGAGTGATAAAACATCTGCAAGAACATAAAATACTGCATTAAATTAGGAGAAAGGACCCTAGGTAAACTTCTAGAAGGAAATATTAAAAAAAACCAAAAAAACTGAAATTTTAAGCTCTAATACCATTTTCAAAAAGAGCAAACAAACATGACAATTCCATCTGCATTTCCAGAGATTCTCTCATACCTCGCACTCTTATTGTGCCAAATGCTTTGTCAAGTTCAGTTTTCAGGTTCTATCTAATAACATCTAGTCAACATATGTTTTTTTTTTCTTTTTCCTGTGTTAGTTGCTGTGGACTGGAACGACTGCACTGAAATGTCTAAGGAACAGAAGAAATGGAAGATTTCCAGATTCCCTGTCAATCAGCTTTTTTTAAAATCACCATCGTTTTTAAAACATTGTTTCCTAAATAGGCTATGGCTGTTGAACTAAATGGAAATACAATACGGAGAAAGAGGCCAGCAACAAGCTTCACTCAAAGAAAAGTTTCAAAGGTGATGTATCTGAACAGCAAATATCATGGCTCAATGCACTACCTGCAATGCTAGTACAACTCTATGGATCATTAAATATAGAATATATTTGTGTCTATTTTTTTAGTCTTCATTCTTTTTGAGAACCTCAGTGCTCTCACACTGTTATTAACCCTTTCTCCTGCTTGTGCCCTTTCCTGCATTCTAAATAACCCATGGAGAGATAATCAGTGTCCTGATTAGAAGACAAGGAAATATATGTATAGGAATGGGACCAGTGTCAGTTGCAATTAAGAAAACCACAAATTGCCATCTCATTTAAAATTTCTCAATTGTACTTGTTATCTAAAAATTACTCTCCTCAAATAGTCTTTAAATGTCACAGAATCACATAATAGTTGGAGTTGCAAGGTGTGTCTGGTGATTGTCTATTTCAACTCCCCTGCTAAAGCAGGTTCATCTAGATTAGGTGGCACAGGATCATGACCAAACAGATTTTTAATATCTTCAGAGAAAAGTTAGTTTCCATAGTTACTTCTAAAATTCAACCCAAGTGAATTCACTGTCTGTCTATCTATCTATCTATCTATCTATCTATCTATCTATCTATCTATCTAATACTTGTGAAATTTTACACTAGCTTCTTTGACATTTTGAAGTCTGAACAAATTTAGTCCTGCAAAGGAGCATTTTATTAATGTTGATTCAGAATCAGCCACAGATGAAGGCTCAGTTCAGAACTGTGTTACTGTAGCAAGAGGTTAGTCCAGTCCTAGTCTTTATCAATCTTCTTTCTTAAAGAAAGGATGGTTATGCACTTTCATAAACCTGGAAAAGAGACAAAACTCTTGTTAAAGTTGCACGCACACAGAGAATATGGTGCATTTTCCCTGTGGTTCGCTGGTATTTACTTGTGATATTTTTCTCCTGTTAGAAAGATAAAGAATTAATTTAATAGCACTTATTGTGAGATTTAAAAAACGATTTTACCTTAATTTTGAGATGTTTATCCTGAGAAATATTAAAAATGTTACGTCTTCTATTACAATCCTCTGCATATTTTCCCCAAGTTTTTGCTTACGCATCTTAAATAGGACATTGAAAAAGAAAAAGAAGAAAAAGGAAAAGGAAAAGGAAAAGGAAAAGGAAAAGGAAAAGGAAAAGGAAAGGAAATAGGACTCTATATATCTCTATATAAAGGGATATACAAATATCCTGGTACGTGGAAGAAGTGCGAGTAACACTGGAATGTTCTGAAAATATGGAAATAAAGAAGGTCAAAGGAACTGTTTTAGTCTTAGTTGGAGTAAAAAGAATTGTAGCAAAGATTTTTTTCTGCAGTTAGGCTCTATTTTATCTTACTGCACTATGTATATTTTAATGTTAGAACATTGTCTCAGATGGCCCAGGAATATAAATCCTAAAATTAACCTTTTTGTGATAAAAAGTTGCCAATGATATTATGTATGTACACATTGAAGCCTGGTCAAATGTTTCACCACCAGGGATGTCTTTTTCCCAGCACGATTTAAGTAATATTAATAGAGCAAGATAAATTCTTCATTGTTCTATAACATGCTCTGGTGAAACTCTTCAGGCTGCCAAACCAATGCTGAATATGTGGGAAAACTGTGTTTTTGAAAGCAATACGCAAAAGTAATCAAGAACAAAGAATGCTGTTAGTTACACACAGTTGGGGAGTGCGCTCACAATAAGCATGAACATTTTGCAAAACCAAGGGTAAGTCCTCGTTTTACTGTTTCTCCTATATCCATGGCTGGAGAGACTCTGCTCCAGATTGTCAGATTGCATCAAACATTACAGCTTCAGTAATGGCAAAGTCCATTAGAAGGACACTTCACCAGACTCATGAAAGAGCCCCTTCTGCAGCAGATTGTTTCTTCGCTGGCCAGGAAAATGGATGCCTCACAGCACAACTTTCAGGGGTTAGCCTGTCTGGCAAAGGGAGGAAGTGTGGAAGAGTCAAGAAATGTCTGATTACTTATTAATAGCAGTAGACAGCAGGAATTCTTGTTTGCAGGACACATTCTCATTCTAGCTTAGAAAAGATTTTTTTGCAAATACATTTTTCTCTTAAAACATATATTGACGGTCTTGTTCTTATAAAATAAAGATGCCAACGTTGCTTTTCAAAACCCTTGTCTGAAATATGTTTAAATTTAAGATAATAGCTGGTTTGCAGGGCTCAGCTAAAACAAATGTTGCATTTTTTATTAGGTTTATTCCCTGTGTATATTTATGCATACATATAGAAACTAAAAATTTAGTACATCATAAATACCGGAGCTGGAAATAGTGCAGTTCGGAATTAAATCAGTGCATGTTCATTTTGAATTAATTAATTTCAGGTGAATATTAAATAATTTGATTTCATACAAAAAGAGAAAATATTTATATTTCACATAGTAAAATCTACACATTATGAAAATTCTGTAAAAAATCTCTTCTATGTTATCAGGACTATGGATGTGGAAATTATACCTCCTTGGTATTATGTGTGGCAATAAAGGTCCAGTTCAGCTTTTAAATAGATGAACACTGTCAGAATAAAGCCTATTACCTTATGCTAAATGTTGATATAATATTCTTTAATGTTTATAAGAAAGAACTGAAAAATTATTAATAATAATGTCCCAAGCTTAAAGCCTATTTATTGTGTACAATTTTTACATTCACAAGAGCATATATTGTTCCATGAACCAATTATCAAAAGAGAATTTTATTATGAAAGAATAATCTTCTGTCTTTTTCTAAGGACTGTATACTCAGTATAAAATGAAGTTCCCAGCAAAATAAGGTGTGAGTACTTTTGCAACAAACAGGCCTTTGAACATTTTACCTCTCTGCTGGAACTTAAAATTTTGTAAGACTGGGATTTTGTGTGATAATATAAACATCTTAACCAAAAGGGTAAAAAAGAGAGAGATAAAAAGTCTTAGGGGAAGGAGAAGAAGGAATAAGAGTGTGATGACACCAGTCCTTTTGAGGAACATGACTTCTAGAAAACCTGCCTTCATATTCTTCTCTTAGAGGTGGGAAGATGCTTGCCATTATAGTAGAAGGTCAGATTATTCAATAGGTAGGTCAGATTTCACTGATCTTCCTTAAATATTAAAGGCAAACACATGCAAACATCTATCTGCATATGCAAACTCACAGATTATAGAAATAATTTCATGAGCATGAATTTTTTTGGGAGTTTTCATGGTAAATCACTTCAAATCAGTCCATGTCTAATAACCTGATTGTATTTTTTTCAGGTGTAACAGCTCAGTCAACACCCAACTCCTCAAAACATAACACCTCTTTCTTTATTTTGCCATCTTTCCTGCCAAGTAAAGTGCATTTTTCTGAGGTAACTGTTGTAAAGACGTGCATACATACATACATATATATGTATGTGTGTAACCATAGAATATTTTAGGAAGCTATAAGTATTTCATATCAGTGTTTCATGTCAGTCTTTTAAAAAATTGCTTTCATAAGAGTAGGAAGAGCCAAAATCAAAAACATCTGATTAAATCTGTAAACAATTTAGTTGCCTGTAAATTTTCAATGTTTTCAATTTGTAGTATTCAGTAATTGTGTCTATCTTATTTAATGCACATAAAAATAGTTTAGAAAAATAAATTCAGAGTTAACAGTTGCATTTACAAATTATAATAACTTGGAAGAATTTTTCAATAAGGGGGAAAATGCAGCAATACATCAAATTAACCAGAATAAATAAGGATCATGGTCTAAAATATTATAAATTAGACTGGTCTTAGATAAAGCCCAGCTCATACAAAAACTGGCAGATTATATCTAATAACAGATAATACCTAGTGAAAAAAGTATTTGGGAAACTGTCACACTGGAACAGACCATGATTTAAATGTGAGGTCAAATGTACATAAGTTTATAATGCGATATAATTTCAGTGAGAAAAAAAAACCAAACAAAACAACAAACAATAAGAATGTTTCATTCAACAGAGTGAGAAAACTGTTAAGTGAAAATGCTGCACAAGTCAAAAAGGGATAAATTCTTGTACTATTAAGTATTGATGAAAAGCAACACCAAGGTAAATATAACTTTTGTTTTTTGAATACAGCATCAGGATTTGTGCCATCCAGGCTTACAAGCACAGCTGAAGAATATATCTCTCTGAGAAACTATAACAGAAGGTGTGCTTGTATATAAGAAAATGCATTTGTCAAATATAACTTTCTGGATAGTGTTCATGTTAGAGAATTTAGAAGGTACGTAGTAAAAGTTCTCCTTGAACATTAAAAATTGATGATAAAAAGAGGAAAGAAAAAAAAAGAGAAGATTCAAAAAGATATTCTTTGGTTTTTGATGAAGTCTTTATCCTGCTAAAATGTTTCCTAAGTTTGTGTGGTCAGAATGTTTTCTTTGGCAATGAAAAAGCGCTCTCTGAATTAAAATGACTCAACTGCATTGCTTCTACAATAGGCACAGAAGCTTCAGAGCTTACATTTTGGAGTCCATTAAAAACGTTGAAATATTTCACCTTGAAACGTCTGTATTAATTCTCTTCCTCCATTCCCCCTTCTTCCCAAATGCATTAAAAATTCAAGAAGTTTGAAAGCAGTATTCTTGTGGCTGTGCAAAAGCTTTTATTGGCAGCTTTTGCATTTTCTCTTTAGCAAATGGATTTTTTAAATCTTAATGAACTCTGGATTTGCGACCCACCACATTATTTCTGCTAAAGAAACAAACCGTCTGGACAACACTTCTGCGGGTTTATTTGTATTTATTTAAATTAACAGCAGTGCATGCCATTTTCAACCATAACGAACTCTTTCCATTCAGGTGAATTCTCTGAAGTCTTTAAATTTTATGGCTTGAAGCATTAAAGCTATAGTGAGCACATTGAAACAATTACACCGAAGTAAAGATGATCATAAAACCAAGACTGTGTGCCTCTCATGTGGAAAGCACTCATGGAAAGAGAAGGAGAAAGAAGGAGAAGAAAGAGGAGAAAGAGAAAGAGAAAGAGAAAGAGAAAGAGAAAGAGAAAGAGAGAAAGAGGAAGATATAAAGAGGCTGGCCGAGACAGATGGGGACCAAAATCTGTTACTATATGCAACTGAGCGGAATACAATTTGAGAATACTTTGATGACTTTTCACTTAGAATGAGGGTACTGACACAGAATTAAGAACTGGTAAGGTAGTCCTGAGGGTACTTCTGTCCTTTATTTAATCTTCGGTTGTGCCACATTCTGAAAGTTTTCCATATGTTAAGCACAGGGGTTTTGTATCCCCTGTCATGTTGTCTTGGTTTAAAAGACAAGGAGGGTGGAAACCTACCTGGGATGGAAAGATAACTCCTCCCTCCAAATTACTGTGACTTCGAAAATTACAGGGCTTCCAGGCAAAAATATGGGAAAAGGAATAACCGTTCTTTACAAGAATACATATATCTATGAAACAAGACAAAACAAACAACAAAACAAACAAACAAAAAACAACAATAACAAAAAACAAAACCCAATAAACAATACCAGAAGTTTCCCACCCATCGAGCAGTTCCCCCTTTGGTGTAGCTATGACCACGACTGGCAGGGGGTGCTGTTGGCTCAGGTGAGGCGGAGAGGCTGCAGTGACTCCTTAGCAGCTCAGGAGGCACTGGTGGCTCCTGCGAGGCAGAGAAGGTGCAGCACATCCCCCACGGCTTCAGGGGGCCTCTGATGTGAGCCCGGAAAGCTCCTTGGAGGTTAATGGCAGCCTCAGAGAGAGAGAGAAGGTGGGGGCTTGTTCCCCAGAGCACTTCTGTAGCTAGTGGGAGTATCTTGGCATTGGTGGCTGCCAAGGTCTCAGTCAATTAGCAGCTGGGACCCTCTCTCTCCGGAGAGAGGGAGGGGCTGCGGGTTTTGGTCTCCCTG
The DNA here is from genome assembly GCA_013397865.1 of Struthidea cinerea. NCBI lineage: Eukaryota > Metazoa > Chordata > Aves > Passeriformes > Corcoracidae > Struthidea > Struthidea cinerea. The sequence continues at coordinate 340,684 of VZTI01004790.1, forward strand.
AAAACACCCACAGAGACAGTGAGGATCTCTGTTGGTGCTGGTGGCCACCGCAGTTGCAGCCCATGGGCAGCTGGGACCCTCCCTCCCTCCCTCCTGTAAGCAGCAGGCTGACCAGCGCGCAGCAGGGAGGACGCCACGGCAGTGCCGACCCCCCAAGCAAGACAAGTCCAGCACACAAAACCACAACTGTCGCCCCTCCAAGCAAGGCAAGGGTTGACTACCCCCAGCTAAGAACTGCCAAAATCCTGTTCCTCTCCCCTCCCCAAAACCATTTCAGTGTTATGTCAAGGTACTTGGCTGCTCCTTTTGTCTCTTAATCACTGCACCTAGAAAGCCACTCCCAGCATCTCCCTGACAACAAATGGCAAGAAATTCCCTGAGAAACCTGACACAGAACACGTGTCAGATAATTAATACAGACCTAGCACAGTAGCAGAGTGATAATATAGATGAGACCTCAACTACTCAGTTGCTTTTTTTAAGATAATCCCCTTTTTTTTCAGATCTGTTCTTCTTGGTTTCTGCTTTTAATCTTGCTGCTTTCCATTCCCTACATATTCAGAGAAAATCACAACAAACATTCTTTTATTCAATTATTGGAAGAAATATTTTGCTGCACATAATGCCGTACTCTAGCAGTCATAATGCCAAAGATCACAGGCATTTTTCCACAACACTACTCTATGATCTCAGGAATTACTTTTATCTCCACCATATCTGCTAGAAACACTTTTCTCTTGTGTCTTCTATACATTCACACACAAACAAACATAATGGCTTTTTAATTGCACTAAATTAACTAAGATGGAATAAACTAGAAATGGACATAAACTATAAGGCTTTATTGCAAGGTGTGAGCACATAATTGCAAAATTTTCAGATGTTAAACAGCCCTGCCAAAACAATGTACAAAACCTGCAGTCTTAATTGGTCATGAAAACAGAAATTTATACTGAATACGAATTGTTGTGGTTTGAGTTTTTTCCTCACCATCCATAATCAGAATTTTACATATGGTTTCTATATTTATTTGATATGCCGAATGTACATCATCCATCCAAGCTGACACTTTCGGAGGGGAAAAGAAGAGAGTTTGCTTGCACTATTGCCTTACAGAAGGTGTTGGTCTATTCTGGGTACTTTGATGGCTAAAATGACAGTGTTATAGCTGGGTTGCCTTTGCGGCAGCAATACCTGCTTTTATGCCATGACACGAAGGACTGGAAGAGGAGTGGAAGCAACCACAGGTGGGAATTCCACTTACTTTTCTCTATGGGCAAATTTCTTTTGTTTTTCCTGCCTAATAATGGTAATTGTTCTGGAGTTCTACATGTGCATTCAGAGGGATGACCAGTTAGGAAGACTTTGCACTTCAAATGCAGAGAATATATGCAAACAAGCAAACACAATCATGTCAAATGGCCTAGGAAAGGGAGTACATGCATCCTAAAATGATCAAATTTTTTCCAAATGTTATATAGAAAAATCCCAACTGCTTGAATTTATTGTTCTTTATTGTAAATTTTTCTCCTCATTGAAGAAAAAACACCATGCTTTTTTGTTCTGATACCATGATGATTTTTTGCCTTTTCTTTTATACCCCTTTTATATACTTTTTCATAGCTTTTTGTATTCTTAGTGTTTTTTAGCCTACATTCTTAGACTTATTTTGTTAAGTTAGGAGACTAAACATCTTAGAAGCCCAGACACCAAGGTCCTCTCCAGAACACATTTTGTAAACTAAAGTAGAACCACCCAGGGGGAAGGTTCCTTGGGGAGGGGAGCTCATTTGAGCCTCTCATTGGGGAATCTTTGATAGATGTGCTAATTGGTAAGACCTATAATGTTACACCTGATCGATTTTGGGTGTGCATTGCGGTGTGGTTTGGGGTGCACTCAACCTGGACGTGGTGCACCTAAGGATCCTTGCTGGAACCCTGAATTCAGAGAATTTCAGTCTTTCAGTGCTGACAGACAATGATCCTCAAAAGCATACTGCATTTGACCGGAGGCCTTGGGAAAAACTTCCCAAATTATGTGAGAGCACTGAGATTGTTGCTGTGTAATTAAAGTTATATTACTGGGTGGAATATGTAAAGATGTAGAAAATTTATGTTTCTATATATAATACAGTAATACGCATGTAACAAAATGGAGGATTTTGGGTGTAGGTTAGTTCTTCTTCTTTCCACTTTCTTCACAAATCTGGGTAGTCTGGCATTGGTTCAAAAAACCCGCAGCAAGATGTAGAAAATTTATGTTTCTATATATAATACAGTAATACGCATGTAACAAAATGGAGGATTTTGGGTGTAGGTTAGTTCTTCTTCTTTCCACTTTCTTCACAAATCTGGGTAGTCTGGCATTGGTTCAAAAAACCCGCAGCGCAGAATATGAATAATTATTTATTGGATTATAAGTAAAAATAAATTAGTTGGCATGCCATAACTGGGTAATTTGGACTTTAAAAGACCTTGGAAGGTAGCACTTGGGGGCCATTTTCACCTTGTTAACTTAGAGGCACATTCTGTGCAGCTGTGCCATAGATAAGAAATAATAAACATCTGAGTCCGGAGAACAACTCTGCGTCTCCTGCGTTTTAATCCAAACTCTGAGTAAAAGAACTCACGAAATAAAGGAAAAGAAGAAGAGAAATGAAACAGAAAAAATTAATAGAGCCTTAAAATAAATACTGAAGTAAAACCCCTTTTTCCCTTCTAACCATGTTTGATTCTTGATTTTAAGACCAGGAAAAGGCATCAGTTCCATTTTCTTTTTGGCCTTCTTTTAGGAGACTAGTCTACCACATCTATGGGAACAGTTATTCTTAAAAGGGAGCAAGAAAGTACAACACCTACCAATTTAGCAACACGATAGGGTTAAGCTCCACTCTGGTGTAGATGAGCAGCAGCCAAATGAACACAGTGGGATTAGTTCACACACACAAAGTCTGAGTTTGACTCCAAGAGACTAGTTTGTTTAGATAGGCTACAGAAAACTCAAATTACTCTACTATAGCCAGACTTTCACTCTTTCAGTTCTCCTGTTTATCTACTTCAAGCCTTTGCACATTGAAAAATTCACCTATCATTCATCAAGTCACATTTGCAAAATAGACAGGATTCAAATGTTGATCTGTTTTCACAGTTCAAATTATTTTCTAGGCTTTCTGAAGCATTTTGTGGCTCAGTTTCACCATCAAAGGCCATTATAAAAAACAAATTGCCTTACGTTGCAGATGCAACAAGTTCCTTTAAAAAATTAGTATTTTTAGGTACTGTGATTCTTGAGTTTCTAAAGACGAGGCTTCACTTAACAGATTGGCATCTATTCTCAGTCCTGCATTTTGCTGGTTATTTCACAGGTTAACAACTGTAGCCGAAAATATCCATAAGTCTGTGTTTTGAAAAAAGATGAAAATAGTTTACTTTCCTCTTCTAGTTCAACAAAAAAAAAAAAGACCATTCAAAACCATTTTTGCTCTACAGAGGGTGAATTAATCACAGAAAAAGAATAATTAGATGCTTTGAACCATCTGCCTCACATCTTTCAGTGGCTTGCTCTGTAGACTCCACCCAATAATGAGAGGTAGTCCTTCTTTTGCTAGAAAGGTGGTAGATTAGAAAGACCAGTTCAAGGCTATACATTTCAGGTGATGGAAAGCTGCTTTCTTTGACCTTGCAGTGGGATATCACATCTTCTCACTGAATTTCCAGTATACCTTCATACCGTTCTCTAGGTTTTTTTTAGAGCCATCTGCTAGCCAGATCAGATGTAAGGAGACTTAAGAAGATGTTTTGAATCTCTACCCATAGTGCTCAGATCTCCCTTGTAGCATAGGTTAAAACTATGTATTTTATACTAGATACAGACAAGTAGAAATTAGGCACTGGCCATTGGGAGTGGATTTTTCGTTTTTTCCTCTTTTTTCCATTGCAGCCCTACTTAATATTTAATAAATAAAAATAAATATTTTTGGCAGAAGTACTTTGTTGCTTTGGTAATGAAAATAATAATTTCTTCAGGATTACTAAATATACATGATTCATTTATACAAATAAATGCAACCGCCATACGCATAAAGCTAATATTTCTTGCTGTGTTCCTTAGTGTAGTCACTACTTCATGCTTCAAATTAACAACCTTTCACATAGTTACTGCCAATATGCTCAAGGGTTTAAAATGAAAAGATTTTTGTAAACATGGAAACCAGCAGAAATGCTAAGTCCTGAGGTAACAATAGGTTAAAAAAATTAATACACTGTATCATAATTTCATGCCTATGACTGCCATTTTTTTTGTGGTTTTAATTAGTTGATTTGACTTCAGTTGATTTTGTCCTTGCACTGAGAATAATATAATATAATAAATATAATATAAATTAAGTTTGATGGCTGGACTGGTTTTTTGCTAGCTACAGCCTACTCTGCTTTCCCACAGGCATCTCGCTTAGGACTTTAGGTCTTGGCCATAAATCCATGATCTGTTTTTCCTTCATAAAAATATGTATTCTAATGATGGGAAGATTTCCTGTCCCACATGAATCCACATTATAGGCCTTTCTCCAGGGAAGATGGGATGCTGAGTGATCTGCAAGCTGAAATGGATGAACTGCAAATGTTGAGGAAGGCATGCCAACCTTTTAAGACTACAGACAGACTTGGAAGGAGCAGAATAGACTTACTCAAAAAAAGCAGTCTGAGACTTTGGACATTTAGAGTCTTCCTTTAGGAGAAGCCATCACAGACTTACAAAATGTAAGCAAGTGTGTATAAGTAAGAAATACAAACCCTGATATATTCAAATTAAATTGCTTATCCTTAGAAATCCCTGAATCATCTTTAGTACTCAAATATATGCTTTAAAATTCTGACTCCTTTTGAGCTCACCTTAAAACTTTTACAGTATTTCTGACACTTGAAAGGCCTTCAATGTAAAAGAATTTTTGTGTAATCAATGATTATTTTCCTGTGTGTTTTCTCTGACTTGAGCAAGGATGAGGAAGCCTGCTGAACCTACTGCTTCAGATACCTTTTTGCACTAAACGTATTGTATGATTTCAGAAATAAACACCAGTGTATTATTTGGATGTCATCACATTTTGGCACAGGGTCAGAACATACAGAGTCCTGCTTTCCTTGTTGCTCAAGAAGGGACCTTCAACAGGGCATGCCCCATCCCTGCAATCATCCCTTTGCCCCACCCCAGCAGTGTTCAAGGCCAGGCTGGATGGGGCATTGAGCAACCTGGTCTAGTGAGAGGTGCCCCTGCCCATGACAGGGGGTTTGGAACTAGATGATATTTAAGATCCCTTCTAATCCAAACAAGTGTCTGATTCTATAATTCTATGACTCAAAGGTAAGAGCCTGAGGGTAGGTATGGTTCTTGGCTCTACCTATGGTTCTGAACTAATGAGCTTTCAGAAGAGAGCATACCTTTTCTTTTATTAACTCAGAGTAGTTTTGCGTTGAAGTGGCTGTAAAACAGCATCAGAGCAAACTAACAATGATGAGCTGTCTTACGATCTGTATGATGTTTAGCTGTAGTTCTAAATTGAAATAGGATTTAAAGAACAGAAACAAGAGCTCTGACACATTATCAATCATTTTATTCATGGTTTACAATTGTGTATATATGTTATACGTTCTCCCTCACAATAAAATGGGTTGCATTGTAAAAAGCCTACTTTTAGTGAGACAAAATCTGCAGTTCAAATGAAGAAACCATCATTGCTTCCTGGCTAAGATATTGGGCTACAAGTGCAGTGGATAGATAATAAAGTTTCAAAAAGTGAAGACTCCTGGTCTCTATCTCTTACCATCCTTCTCTGATAAAAACTCCTGATTAAGAGTTTGACCTAACCTTTCTTACCCATGTGTAAGAAATGGGTATTTCAAGATAAGGACTCCTCCAGTAAAAGATGCTACAAATTGTCTGGGTCACGAGTACCTTGTATCAAATGCGTTCATATACAGACATGAAGGTAGACCATAAAAGGTTGTATGTCCTGAGCATTCTACCCTTTTGGTACGATGGTGAGGCTCTCAGCAACCTATGACCCAGCACGCTCACTGAAGTGGCTGTTTTGTTCTTTCTTCATTACTGACTTCCATCAGCTGAAACATTAAATGCTTGCCCAAAATACTGCTACAGTTATGTAAAGCTTTTCAGGAAACATCACTTCACACAGATGTTTAACCTCTAAGCCCTGAAGGGATAGCTCTGCCAGTTGCCAGGCTTGTCAATTAATTTTACATTGACAATCATGGTAATGTAGTTTGACACAGAGAAATTTTGCAGCCAGCTAGCTACATCAGATAAACAAGGTAGATGACTGCAGTTCACTGCAAGATACATCTGAACACACAGCACACCACAGCATATGTCCCATAAGTAGCACCGCTCAGTTTCATATCAACTACCATCCCAGATGATCAGCAGTATTAGTAAAATAATTTTTTGCTCACCTGAGTACTCTTCCAGTTTCTTCTGTGGTCATGTTACCACATATGTGTTCAGGAAATATGAATATGAAACATATCTGAATACTTGGCTTACAATATGAACTGCCAAGCAAGGTAACTACTGCTGAGATGTCCCTGACATAAGTTCTTTGAACCTGAGGCACCTCATTCAAATTCCGTCAGCAAACTGGAAGTACCTTGGAGAAGAAGAACAAATATTTAGGGTTTGGAAGCAATGATTTATAAGAATAATTTAAATAGGCTGGATATGTGCAACTGGGCACACTAATGAGAAAGGTGTGATGAGGTATGAGCCAATATGATAATTGGCTAGAATTACCTAAAAATAAAAGCAAACACAACAGTAGCTGCAACACGAGAGAATGAAAGTAGATATTAGTTAAAAGTAATAATGTCAGCTACACCTGATTAAAAAAAATATTTTACTCCAAAGAGAAGCTGTGGACTAGCTGACCCAATATAAATAAATTGACACTAACTAGAATATTTAGACTAAGGCTGAATACAGCTTCAATCTGGGATCAAACATATATCGGCCAGTGAGTACTTTTAAAGGTGTATGTCCTTTTCTCTATATTCAAATTCTGTGAGTCCCATTGCTGAGAATTATTATTTTTAGGCTTGAATGAGATTGAAAACTGCAGGGTAAAAAGAATCGTTGGAAGTTTTTGTTTTTCTGTTCTCTCCTCTCTCTCGTCTTATGAAACTGAATTAATTCTAACCAAAATTATCACTTTTAAAAATTATTTGAGCATAGATAATGGTTTAATTTCCCTTAAGATGTTAAATAACTATGAGTGTAGAGAAATGAGAAATATTTTCCTTTTGTGAGACTGCAGAAAAAAAATCTGAAATTTTAAAACTGAATATTGTAATGAATATAAATGAGCTTAGTCTAAAACCTATGAATTAAAATATTAGTCCTTGATGCTTCCTATCAATAGTATACCCTTATGAGTTTGACTGAAAGCTTGATTTTGTCCTGGTTTTTCATGGTCATGTAGTACAGCTGAGGGTGTAAATTGCAGTGTCTTTATATGTATATGCTGATTATTACCAAAAAAAAAGCAATATGACAGGATAGCACAAAGCCTGGGGTAGTATTTTATGGTCTGCATGCAAGCAAAACTTCTTTATTTCTGCCTGGGCAGACTGTTTTAGTCTTTCACCATGGGGACAATCACTCCATAAGTGTCTTGAAACATCTGTATTTCATGCTATAAAACAGAAACATGACTTTTTTTTTTTTTTTAATCATTTTACAACAAGTAGAAAAGTCAGAATTAAAATGTAAGCAAGTGGCCCTTTAGCCAGTGGTTAAATAATTGAGGATTGCATCAGTACCTGATGCACATTGACAATGATAACAACAAGGAACAGGCAGTTACTTACAAAAAGAAGATACTATAAACTAAACCATAGATGTTTCTAATGCAAATACTGTTTATATGTGCAAATATATTGTTTCTGCCTCATCTTATCTTAGAGCATAGACTCTCAAGACAGAGACTGTAGTTCTGTTCAGTTCTTATGCATCATTTATTACAGGGGACAAGGCCTTTCCTAGCCTGTCATCAACAATGTTGAGCAACTAATAACTGCTGAAACACTTAACTGTCTCCATAGATCTCAGCTGTGATAATGACAGCCCCAACTTTAACTTTTCAATTGTCAAAGCCCCCATCTACAACATATTCTTGAGATGCAGGTTGGGACCATTTATTTATCAAAAAAATCCAGCTCTTGTCTTTATCTCGTTCATGGTGATGATGATGATAATAATAATAATAGTAACTAATTTAAAATAAACATTCTTTTTTGTTACTGTGTTTTAGAGGAGCAATTAGCTTAGTAAAACTATTCTGCAGATTTGGCTGATTGAAAAGCTGGGCTATATCTCAGCTGTCATAATTATCCACAGAGCTTAAATTATCCACAAGCTTTCTTAGAAGTACTAATTAATTGATTAGAGCCTATTTAAAATTTATGTAAATAAATAACTCCTTGTCTGATAATTGTTTGCAAACCATTCTTTATAAATATTATGGTTTTTCACTATGTTTGTGTTAGGCAATGATGAAGAGAAGGGAGCAAAATTAGACATATTCACAAACAAAAATTAAAATTTTTGTATTAGGAAAAGATGTCATGAACATTTCTGAAAAAGTAACAGTGATGTTGGGAGAAAAATCTATAGTTTAGCCATTATTTTAAATAGATGGCAAAGGGACAACTATGATTGTATTGTAGGCATTAAGAGACATAGATATCCCAGCTAAACAAGGGCAAGAGCAGAAGTTTGCTGATCAGCAGTGATAAAAGGGTTTAGAGAAGAGGTATAGTGTAATTGTTTTGTGACAGAACATTCAGAAGAGGTATAAGAATGGAGAAATCAAAATTCTCTGGAAAAGAATAGATGTTCAGAGGTGAGGCTGGAGGTAAGATGAAATAGGTCAGAAATTACAACCTTTGCACCTGGAAAAGAAAGCAGAATAGTGGTCACTATGATATATAATCCAATTTTTTATTGATCAGTGATATAATAATTGATTATATAATGCTATACTATATTTTCTACTCCCTGAATTCTTTGCTTATATTCACATACAGTCAGGGAGAATGGTCCTTGATTTACTTTGATATTCAAAAAGCAAAATAAACTGTAAAGGCTGAATCTGCATTTTTGTTGATTGGTTGAGCAACTTTCAAGCATTTGTGGGGGAATGCGTTACTCAAGAATATTCTTCCTGGTAGAACGCATTTGACAGTATAGTTTTGTAATGCGAACACATAAAAAGTTATATCCTGTCAATTAAAATAAATACATTTGGAACATAAATGCACCACTGGGTGCTACTTCCTCATCAAGGCTCTCCCAGCTGTCCATTTGGGAGTCCATTATAATATTCAGTCTTCTCTTGTGGATCAGAGAAAAAGGCTAAATATTTGTAGTTCAGAGCCTCAGACAACTCACAGGATTTCCACGCACTAACCGGTAGCGAGCTCTGAGGAGCTTTCAAGAATTCTCTGTCCTGTGTAAATAAAGGCAGAATTTGTTGCAAACTTGTGGATTTCTGCCATCGTTTTCAGAGAAGAGAGAAGCTAGGAATGAATTGATGAGAAGGAAGTAATAAAGTGAAATGTTTGTTAAGGAAGCTTGGTTTTCCTTTTGTGCTTCTGTTTTTAGGAGCAAGCTTTCTACCACATCATAGAAACAAAACATTAGAATTCAAAACTTTCCCTCCTGGGGTCACTTTCCTTCTCTCTTTTATTCTTCTCCTCCTACTGGCAATGAATTTGCAAACCTCTGCCAGACAGATCTTTAAAACTCTCATCATTCTTAGAAAGAAATCCAGTGTTGGCAAGTTCTGACACTGGACAAACATGTCAACAAACATTGAGAAAGCGCTGCCTCCAAACCGCAGAGCACTCTAGGGCTGTGTTTACTCAAGCTCGTCGCTACCAGGCTTCATTAAGAGTGATGACATTTTTAAACACCATCTCTGTGGTACTATGTGATACAAATCAAATCTAGCAGGCACACAAAGGCCTTTGTCTCTGCTCAAGACTTGTACCAACTTATGTTGTTAAAGATATGGCAGCATTTTCTGGCTGAAGGAAAAAGACTGCAAGGAACTGAACTTAAACTGAACAAAGTGAATAGGAAAGTGGGTTTTTGACGCTGGTGGGTTTAGATTTAAGCATTGTACACCTCTTCTCCCTACCTTCACACAAAAAAATCTGAAGTTGATATACAGAAGACACAGAGAGCCATTGTTTAATTCTAGAGTATGGATGTGACCACTAAAATTATTAAATAGCTCCTTGTACTAACTTGAAAACAAACCAGTGGGAGATTGCAAGCCAGAATTATAATTTAACAGGAAAATTAGAATCAATTCTGTAGTAACAGAACACTGACAGAGTCAGGATACAACCTAACACCCGGTTAGGGTGGTGGTAGCAGTCCAGATGGAGTGGTTCTGTTGAAGCAGTGATCCTGTAGAAGGGTCTGGTCTTCACCTGACAGTCCAGTGATAGCTCTTGTCTGTAGGTGCTAAAAAGCTAGAAGCAGAGAAATTCTTCAGCCTTTTCTCAATATACTGTGAGAAGACTGTCTTTCCTATGTAAACTATTTTAAACAAGGTCACAGTTTCGTAATCTTCTTGCAAGCTGTTTTGCAAGATTGTTATGGCTTTGACTTTGAAAATATTTTGGAATAGGTATCTTAGGACTTGGCCAATCCTCTCAAGAGGTGGATGGCCGAAGAACCAATTACCTATTGCCACTCAACACACTTTTGCAATCTATCCTATAAAGTAGTCAGAAAATTATTAAAGCTTTGGCTTCCACTTGTTCATGAGCCTGGACTCTATGTCGTTTTCTTTATGCGCCTCGGACGTAACAGCGACACTTGTCCTCTTAGAATCCAATAGATAAGAGCTGCTTATATTGCACCAGACCCTAGATTATACAGCGGTGGGAATGGTTGGCTCCTTCCCCTGGGTGGAGCACCTCACAGTGGGCTGATGTAATTCTGTGAGCCATGTGGCAGGTCCTTGATGTCCCATTAACAGAGATAGCCCTGGAGGGAGTTATCAAGGATGAGTCACAGTAGAAGGTAAGGAACAATGCCCCACCTGCTTTAACAGCTTGTGATGATGATAGTAGAACACATACTTTTGGTTACATCTGACATTGTAACCTAGGACACTCCTACTGTTAACCAGAAGGGTACTTTCTGAAGTTGAACCTGCCTTTTCAGAACAAAGAAATCCATCTGTGTCCTGTAACACTATTTTCCATATTCCTTTTCAGCACAAGCACTGCTTTACATGTTTTTCCTGTCATCTTATTGAAAGAAATTCTTATATATGAAGATAAATGTGAAGGTCCTGATTATTTCCATTCAATTTTAAACACATATATGCCCAGTATTATGATATTGAAATGTCTAATATGTGCATATATGTTGAGCAGCAAGTTGATAGATTCATCCATTAAATGCACACTCAAAGAGACGCTTTAAAAGAAGGAGCTATACTGTAAGAGGATGGAGATGACTCACTTTTTCTTTGAAGAAGGGGTCTAGACTTTAAGATATGTTTGGGACCGAGGTGAAATTAATACAATTCTACAAAGAACAGAATAGAATAGAATAGAATAGAATAGAATAGAATAGAATAGAATAGAATAGAATAGAATATTTTGGTTGGCAGGGACCTATAACAATCATCTAGTTCAGCTGCCTTACCAATTCAGAGCTGATCAAAAGTTAAAGCATTGTTGTTAAGGGCCTTAGACAAATATCTTAAGCACTGATAGGCCCTGTTCACTTTTCCAGAAAGGGTTTGACACCCTGTTGCAGGGTTTGACTTCTAAATGTCCAGTCTAAACAACGCCTGGTACAGCTTTGAACCATTCACGCAAGTCCTATTCCTATCACTGTATCCCAGAGAGAGGTCAGCACCTCCCTCTTCACTTCCCTCCTCACAAAGCTGTAGAGAGCAATGAGGCCACCCCTCACCCTCCTTTTTTCCAAACCAGACAAATCCAAAGTCATTAACTGCTCCTTACAGGACATTCCTTCCAGGCCTGTCACCAGATTTTTTGTCCTCCTCTGGACACATACAAAGAGTTTCACATCCTTCTTAGATTGTGAGGCCCAGAACTGTACCCAGTACTCAAGGTGAGGCCACACCACAGCTGAGTACAGTGGCATAACCATCTCTACTGACCAGCTGCATGTGCTGGGTTTGATGCACCCCAGGACTGAGTTCACCCTCCTGGCTGCCCAGGCACACAGCTGACTCACACTGAGCTGCTGCCAGCCAGCACCCCCAGATCCCTCTCTGTGGGGCTGATCTCCCGCCACTCCTCTCCCAATTCACACTTGTGCCCAGCTTAATATAATAGATAATATAATAATTATTGCTGTATAATATGTAAAATATAAAATATGCAAGTTATAATGTATAAAAAAATGCATAAAATATGTATACCCACACTGTGTGTGCACTTCTACCTGTTACAACATTATCTCCAAAAAATCAATATGCAGGCTTCCATTTACTAGGCTTTGTGAGTAGAATTCTTAAAAAATATAGAAGCCTTTTTTTCTGAGCAGTTTTATTACTAGCAGTTCAAAAAATGTTTTAAAGTGAAAGATTTAAAATAGCTGGAAAAGTTGGAAAAACACTTTCTAAATGTGAATTACAGAATTTATTACAAGCCCAGAGAAAATAAGTACATTTACAATGTGGAAATTATATAGGCTGGTGTTTTCACACATATGTGCCTCTGGATAAGAGCTTTAATTCCTATTTAGGCACTAAACCAGAACAAGCATGTTTTCAATAGAAGTAAATTATAGCAAGGCAATTATATTGGAAAACACACCAAGATAAAACTCTCCAGCAAGCATACATTACATAAAAATAAAAATAGCAACCAATGGCATCTGGATTGACTTGTACTGATTCCCTTTGAAAATGCAAAGACACATCTAAATCCCTAATTTCAGAATTCAGGTATGACTCTGACAAATGCTGTAACTTGAAGTGTATATTTGACTAGATCTTTATTCGGAAAAGCATAAACTTACATGCTTCTTATTTTCAAATGGATATAAGTATAATTTATATGGTTTGTTACTCACTGATGACCAAAATGCTTAAGCTAAGATACTTGTGATAGAAAATCTATTACCTGTGCATGGTTACATGAAATAACAATTCTCCTGTTGAAATATTTTTTCCAAAAGCATGCAGATTGTTTGATAACAGATAGGAAAGAATTTAAAAATTGTCACCTAATGTAATTTTTGCAAACAATTTGGCTTTGCCTTAATTTCAGTAGGACCAATGTTTGAATTTTGATGTTACATGAAAGATCATTTATCAATGTTGGTGATTTTTGCCAAACTGATAGAGAAAAACTTTATCCACTCTTTGACAATTATGTCCTTACTTTTTAAAGGTCTTTTGGTGTTGTTGCCTTTTGGGATTTTTGTTGTTGTTTTGGGGGGACTGGGGGTGTTTGGTCTTGGTTTTTTTTGTTCTTAAGTAAACAGGATTCAGTTTTTTAAGATTGTCATTCACTGATGGGATTTACTCCAGTTCTATGTTGTCAGTTGCTTTCATTCTTTTGTTGTTTTTTCTTTCTATACAAAATCAACAGTAGCCAAATGTACCTATTTCAAAAAATGCACTGGAAAGAAACAGCAGGGAAAGGAAAGAAAGTCTCCAAATGTTTAGAGACATAGTAACACTATGAGCAACAATGAAAACTTTATAGGGCTGCACTTTATTAACCCTGTCCATTTCAAGATACTAATAATTAGCTGAGCTCAAAATGATTGCTTAGCATTCAGCAGAGAAGGTAGCATTTCTGCAGAAGGGACTATGTTATTGGAGACTGTTTTTATAAATGCATAGTTTCCTTAATTCCAGTATAATGATCTTTCCTGACTTAGTTATTGTTGTTTTAAGTGGCTAAAATAAGCACTCTTGTTCATGTACTTTCAAACAAAAACATGAGTGTTCATGGCTTTATATTACTGAAGCTTTCCCTTATTGCCCCTACACACCCCCTTTTTCTTTAGACTACAGTCTCTAGGTACTTTGATAGTTTATACTTTCTTCTCATAGTGAGGTGTTGTAGTAATAAGGTTCCTTTGGCAGCTACCAAAATATGTCACACTGACTGTAACCTTTGAAAAAGGAAATGCTCCATGGAGCTTTGATTATGTAAACTGCATATTCTATCCTGAAAATGGGGACATTGTCAAAGGAGAAATTATATGAAATAATGTATATGTTTTTTTACTTCATTTCTATACTTAGAGGTGCCTCTTTAAGACTTCTGTGCTGTACACTCATATTGCTAAGACAAATTATTACTTTTTCCATGTGTAATGTTATTGTGAGCAGATGTGTAAGAGACATTGGTTATTGTTTTGAACTCAATTGTTTCCTATGTTTCCAAAGTCAAAGCAGAACGGCTATTCTACAGGGGCTGCCACAGGGAATCTGAACAAAATAGAGTGAGACAAACAAGTAGGTTTTATTTATATTCAGTGTTTGGTAAAATTTGGGTTACATCTATGAAAAACACTGGTAGCATAACCAAGAGATTACCAAGGTGGGAAAATCCTTCACAGCAGAATTATGTCTCAAGTTTTCCTGCTAATGCTGCAGCTTAAATCTTGCAATACAGATCTTGGATCACGTTAACATGGGTAAGAATTTTTTTAAGTGGTTTAATTTAGGATGACATTCTTTTCTTTCTGTGGAAAAGATTGTATGATCTCTGAAGATCTGAAGTCACCACAAGGTGGGAGGATGGAATATACATCTGAAAAACCCGGAAAGTGTTTGGTTCTTCCAGATCATCTCTTACTTAGGACAGACTTCACTATTCAGCAGCCTATTCTAAGGTCAGTGACGGACCCTGGGCAATTCTTTCGGGATAATTCACTTCGTGTGTATTGTAAATGAGTGCAGCCAAGTGTCCCATCACCAACCTTCTAAAAAGATATGGGCTTAGACTTTCATTTATATATCTTGTGGAGTGATAGTTTGTCAGTAGGGGACTACAGTTTTCAGTTATTACATTTTCCCTTTCTGCCTCCCTTCACCTTTTTGCATACCACAATGAAGTGGTTTTTGTTGAAGCCTTATTTAATCTGCTGTTTGTAAGTGGATAATTACAGTTACAGGAGACGGTATGTCATCTATATTAAAGTCTAAATATTCATTCCTAAGAATCAAGACTGATTCTTTTACCATTTAACAATGGTCTTATTGATATAAAAATAAGACAGCAGAGGAGAAAGAACATGTATCTATGCATATCTAAATCCACTATTACAACACAAAACTTTTCTCCCTTATATTTTGCACAGTAGCATATTAGAATTACTTGGGAGCTAGACCAGGGAAGTGACACATAAATACATGAATATGATTTGATCTAAAAAGAAAAATTTCCACAGTTTAAAAGAAATTAATTTTGAATTAAAAATGTTTTCAGAACTTATTTTCCTCTGAAAGTATACTGAAAATTGACAAACTTTGGTTCTCCTAGTTATAAATAACTTTCTGCTCTGACGATCAATGACTGTGTCTAGTCTAAACCGAGCATTTACTAAGCCTTCACCCATCACCAAACAGTGGATCTATCCAATTCTCTCCCTTCAACTGTAGAGCGAAATTAAGGTCTTCTAATTTGAAATGGGGTAGCTGCCTGCTCTATTTAATGGAGTCTTAATTGTGATTTTTTTTTCAACTGCTAAAGAATCAGGGAGCTCAAAGTGAATCTGCCTAAGACCAAGATCTTCACACCAGTTTTTAAATATAACTTGGAATAGCATTTGAAGTGGTACAGTAGCAAACTTTGTATTTCCTAATTAATTTTTTCCCTGAACATATAATTCACAAAACTCTTACATCAGGAATAACCACTTTCTTTAATGTCTGTATTCTGTATACTCCTGCATTTGACTTTTCATATGTGGCTGATGTCACTATTTTGGTCATTCAATTGGCTTGTACAACTATATTGGTCTTAAAATAGCATTCCTTTTGTTCTTGGCTACTAATATTTTCATCTTCCCGTACCAAATTATCTGCTATTCTTACAAGCTTTCCTGTGAAGTAGCAATGCTGTTATTATTATGTTTTCCAGGTTTTCTATTTGTGACTCCTTCCAACTGAGCTATTCCACGGCAGTTCTTGTATCTTTGTGCCTGTACCAGGCATTGATTCAGGTTACATTTCACACAGTATATACATGCATACATGATGATTTGCAGATTCTGATTTCAAGCTCTATATGCATTACTGAAATTAATGGGGTATAGATATTTTAAAAAATTAGTTCTATGTTTTTATTTTAAGTCTGTTGAACAGTTGTGATCTGGTTGTAGTCTTTCTTTCCACGTCTACGTATCAACTTCAAATCTCAGAAAGGGCTAGTAAAAAATCCTCTGTAGAATCTCTAGAAGTAAATGGTCTAAATTCCCAGTTACAACAAAATATGAAGTTTACACCGATCCTCACTGATGAGATTCTCGGCTCCTCCTGTGTCTCTGAGTGTCCGGTCACCTGCCTGGGCCACAGGTCCCTGTGTCTTTTGTTATCCAAAAGGTCAGCAGTTCATGGTCTCTTGCCTTGGGCTCCCCTCACTCAGAGCTTGACCTGCAGCTCACACTGCAGCTGTACCCTGAGCTACCTGCACTGAATGGATTCCTGAACATTTTGTCAATGTCATATAGAGGCTATGCCAGAATCTACATTTTTAAATTAACCATTCTGACCTTGTGAACTAAGTCTGTTTTGCAGTTTTAAAGACAGCAACTAAAATTACACCATTCAATAATGAATCAGTTCAAAGTGGGGATATGTCTTAATCATTACATTTGCACAATCATAGTTTTGTGGCAAATAATTGAAAATTATTGGAGAGAAAAATATCCATCTTGTAAAAGATTTTGAAATGCTTTAATTTCAATAGAGTAGTGGTGTGGGGAAAGGGAAAAATTAATAGATATTTTTCAGTCATGTGTGATGTCATTTCTTTCTACAGCAAAGTACCCTGTCACTTCACTGTAGCTGTAGCAGGTTACTGTCTCTCTTTCTTTTTTTTTTTTTTTTTTTTTTTTTTTTTTTTTTTTTTTTTTTTTTTTTTTTTTTTTTTTTTTTTTACTAATTGCTCATAATGCAAAGAAGCAAAATCAGAGTACTTTCTAGAAAAACAAAGGTCAGGTTTGACTGGGTGCTTCAGAAATTTTAATCCGATATATTGTCAGACATAACTTTTCCACTTTGAATATGATGCTGGGTTTAAAATGGATCCTCTCAAAATATGAATTTGGATTGGATTTCATTTTGAAATTAGGAGCTCTATCCACAGCTTATAATCCTATAAAACCACTAGACTAAACTCCACTTCTTACTAATACATTCCAAGCCTGCAGCCTTATCTTCTTTTTCTGTAATATATGCAATAAGTCTGCTACTATTTAACCCACTTATAGTATGTTAGTTTTCCTATCATCTCCTTGGTTGTCTTCAGAACTGACACCCATTCACTATTTACCAAACATGATTTACAGTTTCCAGCAGTTCTCTACCTTTATCATCAATTTTTTATCACTGGATCACAGCTGAACCCCAGGGAGGAAGTTGTTATATGCAACTGAAATAGATACTAGCTCTGCATTTTCAAAGAACAATGTTGCACAAATGAAAGTTCTGCCCTGCAAATAATGACTAAAAAAAACCCACACAACTCAAACCAACCAAAAAACAAACTAAAAACTAACACTCATACAGGAAAAGTCTTTACAATTCAGAAGGGATCTGAACTGTTTTCTGTAGTTAACCTATGCGAAGCATGCCATTAGCAGCACGTTTTCTTAATCAACACAGTGTGATTGCTTTCAGAATGTAGGGATTGTTATTATTTCCAACATAGAAATTCCCTCCTTTCATTTTTTTCTCAGTAGTGACCTTAAGATGTATTCATCTGAATCAGATATGCACATGCATAATATATGATTTCATTTTCTTTATATTGCTTAAAAGATTTCCCAAAAGTCAGGTAAATGAGTACATATATTTTGAAAAACATATACCAACATAATCTCTGGTTCCCTCACTTCTATTAACTGAGATCTTGAAACAGTTTTTATGTATTAGTTAATTAATACTCATACATAGTCTGTGACATTAGGCAGTGTTATTAGTTCTGGTTTATATCAAGGATCTGACGCTCAAGGTAAAGGAAGGATAGGAAATGTAATATTTTTAGTAACAAGTACTACATTAAAACAAGGAATTACCTGAACTGATTATACCATTTCCTTTCCACTTTGACTTTATAATAAGCAGTCAATCAATCCATTGTATATAATTTGCTAAGTTCTATATTCATGGTTTCTTAAGAAAGAAAAGAATACAATTTCCTGGGTGAAAAGCCTGACCTGCTGGAATCAGGGAAAGGGGAGAATGGCTGTGATCTATGACTGTAATCTGTGACTATGGTCTGTGACCCAAAAATAGGAAACATTTACCCCTAGTAAAGTAGGGGAGGAAAAGTCAGTCCCCATCTTCCTCATACTTTGTAAATTCATCCTGGCTGAAGCAGACTGTGAGACCAAGAGGCTGGAAAGGAGCTCTTTGCAGAAATTCATTGCTATTTAATACCCTTCACTTTTCAAAGCAGGAAGAACCTGGAACACACAAAGAATTAGAAAAGCTGTTGAATTTAAGGAACTTAACATGCTTTTTTGATATTTCTGGCTCAAATGTAATGACAACTTTCAGAACAACTTTTTTTCCCCACTTTTCTCAAAACTATTCATAGATTCCAGAAAGGCTGCACCTCTTTCTCAGAAATTTTTAATGTTTAATTAAACTTTTCAGAAAAGTAAGGAAGGTGGTTAGCAGAATTGCTACCTTGGGCCTATTTAGGGATCTTGTTGAGAGACTCCCTTGGCAAGCAGTCCTGAAGGGCAAAGGAGTGCAGGAAGGCTTTAAGAAGGAAATCTTGAAGGTTAAGAAGTAGGCTGTACCCTTAAGTCAGAAGATGAGCCAGTGGGGAAGAAGATCGTCCTGACTGAACAAGGGGCTTTGTCTGGAACTCAGGAGAAAAAGAGTTTACAGCATTTGGAAGAAAGGGCAGGCAACTCAGAGGACTACAAGGATGTTATGAGGCTTTTCAGGGAGAAAATTAGAAGAGCCAAAGCCCAGCTAGAACTTAATTGGGCTACTGCCACAAAAGACAATAAACATGTTTCTATACATACATCATCAACAAAAGGAAGGCTAAGGAGAATCTCCATCCTTTATTGGATGCAGGGGAGAAACATAGTTACAAAAGATGAGGAAAAGGCTGAGTTACTCAAAGCTTTTTTGCCTCAGTCTTTAATAACAAGAACAGTGGTTTTCTGGGCACCCTTATCCCTGTTCTAGAAGATAGAGATGAGGAGCAGAATGAAGCAGTCCAAGGTCCATAACCTGTGACACCACTATGACTTGCACAAGTCCATGGGGCCTGATGAATCCACCCAAGACTACTTGGAAGATGGCAGAAGTGCTCACTGAGCCAATCCACCATTTATCAGGAGTCCTGACCAGGGAGCTTCCAGATGACTGGATGTTAGCAAATGTGACACCCATCTATAAGAAGGAGGAACTAGGGAACTACATGCCTGTCAGTCTGACCTGGTGCCAGGATCACGGAGCAAGTCATCTTGAGTGCATCACAGGACAAACAGGGTATTAGATCCAGCCAGCATGGGTTTATGAAAGGCAGGTCCTGCTTGACCAGCCTGATCTCCTTCTGTGACAAGGTGATCTGCTCAGTAGATGAGGGAAAGGCTGTGGATGTTGTTTGCAGGGACTTCAGTAAAGCCTTTGACACTGCTTCCCACAGCATTCTCCTGGATAAACTGGCTGCTCCTGGCCTGGATGGGTACACTTATTGCTGAGTAGAAAACTGGCAGGAGGGCTGAGCTCAGAGAGTGGTGGTGAATGGAGTTACATCCAGCTGGTAGATAGTCATGGCTGCACATGAGCCAATGTGTGCCCAGGTGGCCAAGAAGGCCAATGGCATCCTGGCCTCTATCAGCAATGGTGTGGCCAACAGGATCAGGGCAGTGATCATTCCCCTGTACTCGGCACTGGTGAGGTCACACCTCAAATCTTGTGTTCAGTTTCTGGGCCCCTCACTACAAGACAGACATTGAGGTGCTGGAGCATGTTCAGAGAAGGACAACACAGATGAGGAAGGGTCTGGAGCACTAGTCTGATGAGGAGCAGTTGAAGGAGCTGGGATTGTTTAGCCTAGAAGAAGGGAGGCTCAGACAGGACCTTATTGCTCTCTACAACAACTTGCAAGGAGATTGTAGCCAGGTGGGGATTGGCCTCTTGTCCCAAGTAATAAGCAACAGAACAAGAGAAAATGGCCTCAAGTTGCACCTAGGGATGTTTAGAGTGGATATTAGGAAAAATGTCTTCACTGATAGAATGGTCAGACATTGGAAAAGGCTGCCAAGGGAAGTGGTTGAATCACTGTCCCTGGGAATAGTTAAAAGACAAGTAGATGAAACAGTTAGGGACATGGTTTAGTGGTAGTCTAAATCTTGAGTAAGTTTAATGTTTGGACTTGGTGATCTAACAGGTCTTTTCCAACCTATGATTCTGTGATTATCAGTTCAAGGAGCTCACCATGAAATTATCATCAAAATGCAGAATGGAAGCTGAATTATATTGTCCAGCTTTGCAAGTCTGCTGCTCACAAGTAATTTTTCCATTCATTCTGAAGAACCTTAGAAACTGAAATTGCACCAAAATATGCAGGGGTTCTTAAGCCATCTAAGTTTTTTTGAAAATCCATTCAAAAGTGTTAAATAACCTTTGAACGTTTTGATTGGAAAAAATGAATCTCAAATTTTTCAACTGCAGTAGAATTTTAGTAACATATATTTATCTACTACCCTGGAAATTCCATCAAGTGGCTGAAAATATATATATAGAATATTTTTTCCTTGTTGCTTTTCAGATGTAAGAGCAAGAAGTTCAATTTTAATATTTCTTTGTTCTAAGTCTCCTAGAACATTTTTTTAGACTTCAGCAATTCCTGTTCAGGAAATGTGGGATTAAGACTTTCTGGGGTGCTCCTGTCCCCTAATTTCTGTGCTTCCTTCCCCCTCCAACTCTGTCTACAGCTAATCTATAATAAAGGTTAATTTTGAAAAGTGAGCTCCATAGTATTTACACAATGAAGTCAAACTCTGAATGAAACACACTTGTAAAAACAACAGCAGCCTTTTCCTTGTGCAATATAGGATGTGGTCAATCATTTGGCAATTCAGTTTTGGCACATCATGAACTATTTATTTGTTAAGGCAAGTTCTTGAGATTGCAGAAACTCTGGGAGGTTTTTTCCTTTCTTTTCTTCTTTTTTTGGTCCTTTTTATTTCCTCCACTGGAAACTATTAAATTTGCAGAGCCTGATGTTTATTTCACACTGAAACATGCACTATTGTATCGATAAATATTTAATGGCACTGGAGTTCAGTGGATATAGCCTCATATGTTTCTTTTAAAAGGTGTTTTATAACCTGGTGAATGCACTGTGGTCAACTGAGCAAGAAAAAGCAAACTCAAACCAAAAACTTTCCACTAAAAGATGACACAGGGTTCAGTTTCAGCTTGAAGAGGGTGTGGAGGAAACAAGTAACCATATATTTTTCTGAGCCTCTCAGTCCTGGCAGTGCTCAGACAATTCCATTTGAGATAAACATCAGGGGCATTACACAGATCATAAAAGCATTTGAGCTGAGAAAGACAAGTGCTAGAAAAGATAAAGTTCTAAAAATGAGCTTTCTCCAACAGACCTCAAAAAAAAGAGAGGTAAATCCATTTTGCCCCGAACTGCTACACCTTCTATGATAGATTTGCTGTGACATGTTCATGCTCAGTCTGTAAGACTGGTTTAAACACTCATGCAAAGTGTTTTCAAATATTTCTGGACAAACATTTGTTAACATTAAATTTTAAATATGACATTAAATTATTTAAGCATATCTGCCAAACTGTTAGCATGCACTTTACCTAATGCTGCACTTGAAACTACCTGGAATCACTTTGGCAGGCTGGGACCAAGCTATAGCAGCACAAAAAACCCTCATTGATAGATAATAACAAAAATTACATTATTGATATTCTCTCCCTTACATTTGATTCATATTATAAACATCTACAGCTCCACTAACAGTCTGAAGAGACTTGGAAACTAAATTTTACATTATTCAATTTTAAGTGGTAACTTAAAATGTCCAGGTAGAATATAATTTCTTGTTAAAACATTGAAGATTTGTTAACTGATTATCTGTTTCTAAACTAATCTGCAAGTCATAGGTGTAATTTGATAAATCTGAAAAGCTGTTTATATTTTTTTAAGAAATCTTGTGGATTTGTAAGTAAACATCATCTACAGTGAATTAGGGCAAAACTCAAAAAGCTTGTAATTTGTAAATGACATCAGAAATCTCTACAAACATGATGAATAAGATAAATGAATCAGTATCTTGTAGGCAATGTTGTTCTCTCATTTATGGTTAAGACTCAGCAGCTGTCAAACTTACTCAATAACTTAGTTATTGTCGCTGTGAGCGACACTGACGGCAAGGAATGTCACGAGTGGGTTCAGAAGGGGAGCAGTTCTGACTCTTTATTAATTAATTAATTCATCTTTTATAATGTGGTTCGCAAAGAGTGTGTTGAATGGCATAAGACAATTGGGTGCTCGGCCATCCACCCCTTGAGGGGATTGGTCAAGCTCTAAGACACTTGTTTCAAAATATCAGAAGGCTAGAACCATAACAATCTTGCATAACAAACCCAGGTGCAAGATAATGAGTTAGTTTACAAAAACCCATAGCAGTGTTTTTCATAGCTTCTGTGAGAACTGCAAAGTTCTCACAGAATGCTGCAGAAAAGCTGAAAGATTTCTCAACCAAAGCTTTTCAGCATCCACAAGTTATAAACTAAATCAGGAATCTTTGAGGATATTACCTCAGCGTCAGTGGAATTTTTCAGCAAAAAATCATGTACTGTTGTTGCCTGAAAGATGCTTGGTTCGAGTAACACAGAAAGAATAAAAATAGCAAGAGGTCAAACAACCTGCTACCCTGATGGGAAATGACAGAACTGAAAAATGAAGGCTAGGTAAGAATAATAAAAAAGTTACTCAAAACCATAGTGCCAGAATAAAAGGAAAACCTATCTGCTTGTGATGGGTCTTCTGAGCTCTTGTGTTCTTTACTTCATGGAGTTTTAAATGTAGGACAACAAAAATTGCCTGAACTTAAGTTTCTACCACCCAATCAGAGACCACATATGTGTATCAATAAGTAGGAATCACAAATATAAAGAAAAAGCACACATTTACATTTAGGACCAGAGTTCTCTCAATAACGTGTGTGTATCAAGAATACTGTCATATATCAGGAAAATCTCAATCACAAGCACGTATTGAGTCTGGCATATCTGAGTTCCCATGTCTTTAGAGATTTTAGTTAAGTACTTTACATAATTTGGATGTTGAAAGTTGTAGATTGCTTTGAAACGCTTTGAGCTGAATACCATTTACAGAGCTTGGAGCATTAAACTCTTTCTGAGCACTAGAAATATGGTCCAGAAAATGGCCTCTTAATAAAAGAAGTGGTTCCCCTATGTCTATTTCATACTTTCCTCAAATCCTCTCTTCATCAACACAGACAAAGATCTGTCTTTTTCTCCCAGCATTTTTGTAGTGCAAACTTAAACTTGGAAGTCAAGAGATGTGGAATAATTTGCAGTGATGAGTAGTGTCTTCTGGGAAAAGAAAAAGAAGATACCAAAAGTTATACATACCTGCACTTCTTATTTTACCTATAATTTCAGGGTCTTCCTTGACATATTTTTTAATAATTCTCCTATTTATTCAATTTTATTTTAGAAATCTGCTTTATCTTGATATTATCAGGAAACAGTAACTGGTGCCTGAATCTTTAAATCATAATACAAATGATCTTCCTAAAAAAACCACTTGAATGTTGCTTTGTCTCCCTTTTACTTTATTTCCAAGAATGGAATCAGGATCCACTGTGACTGTACAAAACTATACTGAAGAAGCCCAAACATGGTTGTTAAACACCAGTCAACATCTGTGTGTGATGTATAGAATGAAGCTGAAGAAATGAGTTCCCATTAGTATTTGTAGACTGAAATTATTGAGTTAAACATCCCTGTACATTCCACTGCTATGAGAGGAAGTCATTTGCATACTCATATATGAAAAGTACGCTTTCAAGAAGTCTGAGAACTGGGACCCATGAAAAAAGACCATTTTGTTCCCAGAATGAGTTTCTTTTATCACAAAAATGATACCATTTCAGTTTCCATTCAAAACAATGGCTTTAAGTAACTTGACACAAAGAAGACTTTGCTTGGAAGTAACAGAGTTTTACCTTCTTTAATTTGCAATGTTTGCAATTGAAAATCAGACAAAATGACTTTGAGTTCTTTGGTTCCCACTGACTACACTGAGGGAATGCTATGTCTCACAGGAAGCCATCAGAGCCAGCACATCACACGGCTGAACTATATGACTTTTATGGCTTTCACAGAGAGATTTATCCAGTTTTTCTGGCTTTGGTTTTAGCTGAAAGCAAATGCTGCTATCTTCAATGTATTTCTGAACAGAATGAGAATGTGTAATACTGTAAATCATTCAAGGAAACTTTTACCCACAGGATTGCTAGAAACTTTAAACCAGAAGCTTGGGTTTGTTTTGGTAAGCATCTGCACTGAATCTCTGAATCTTTGAAGATTAACCTGTTGCAATGAAGGTTGTGTGTGTATTTTTACATGACAGTAAGAGAGAGAAAACGACATTCTCTTAAATGTCTGCCTCACTGACCACATTAGGTACCTATAACTTTCTTTTGAGAAAGATACCCAGTAGGCCAAATGTTAAAAGACTAAAACTTTGAAGCTCTGCAAGCGGAAGACTAGTTCCAGTTCTGAGAGCATTCAGAGTTATTTCTGATGTCTACATAAATTCTCTCTTTTGACTTTACGAAAGTATTTGTTATTGTCATTAAATTTAGCCATGATTTTTTGCACATTTTCCCTTAGTAGGTGCTTTAGAATGCTTCAGAAGCAAAGCAGTAGGAAGAACATCTACAGTGGTGGTGGCAAGATATCTCTGCATGGAGTGGCAGCCTTGAAAACATGTAAATTCAGTATTTCAAGTGAACACTGTTACTTGGACTTTTCCAATGAAATAGAAGCATGGAGTAAGAAAAAAAATATATGTAGTAGAGAATAGAATGTAGATCTGGAAATTATATGAAGGAAACAACAGTGCTGAGACTTCAACATGTTGTGTCTGCATGAGAGGAGACACTGACACATAGGAGAACTCAGCAAAACTTGTGAGCATCCTATTTCACTCATATCTGACAGAACAATGTGAGTATAGCAATCCCACAGTGGTGAGAGATCGTTTTTTTCATTCTGATGAGTAGGCCACGTCAGTGTCTTTCTTTATGCTCTAATTACATGACACTTTGGTTCATAAATTTGTATTTTTACTCTCAATGAGATTTTTAAAAACCTTTTTCTCAAGCTCTCTTCTCCAGCTCTCTTACAATCACTGAAAGTACAAGATAGAGCTGCTGCATTTTGCTGTCTCCCTCTTGGTCTGGTGACTAAATCATCTTTAATTCTTGACATTGAATTCTTCTCTCCCATGTCATACTTGCTTTGCAAAACTTCAGTTTGAACTTGAAGTCTTTTCCACAGATTTTGACCTTGGATGCAACTTGATCTAATTACCCTTATTTTCTTTTGTTCCTATTTTTTTTACCTGTCATTTCCATAAACTAAATAGTTTAGGTTGAGAGATACATAAATATTATAGAAAATGACAATAATACAAATTACCAGGTTATACTATAATTACAACTGTTTCTGGGATATCCCGAATTTTAGTGGATGGAGTAAGGTTCTACCAAAAAATTTTGTCTTTAGCCAAAACTGATTTGAAATCAAATGAGACACAGGGGGCTGAGAAGACCTCATTTAAGTCATATCATGATATAACAAGAGCAGGTTTTTTTTGGTTTTTGCTGTTTCAACCATATCAGACACTGTGTAGGAAAAAGGAAAACAACATATCAGGAGGGTGAGGAGAAAGAAACAACTGGAAGGAATAAGCATTTCCAAAGCCATGTGAGTAATTTGGGCAAGGTCTTGTTTTTAGTTACAATTAGAAGAAATCTCTCACTTTTAATAGACACCACCAGTTAGTCCTGGACTTCAGTAATGGAGGAGATTTCTTCTTCAGTTTTTTTTGTAACAGTATTTTTCAAGGAAGAGAAAACATTAGAAAAGATCAAGACATATAGCAAAAGTTGTTTTGCAAACTCTTACACAGAAAGACACATTAAATTAGAAATTTTTATGTCTCAGTTTGAAACTGTTCTCAATCTCCTGTCTTTCATTTAATTTAGAATCAGGGTTACCTTTTTTTGGTTTGGTTTGGTTTTTTTTTGATAATGAAGAATTTGGCTTAAGTCAGTTGTACCAGTATGGACCTAGACTTTGATCCATCAGCTGACATAACGCAAATTAGCAGCTATATCTGCTGTCTATCAATACAGTGATGAATAATTTCCAGTCAAATGTGGTTTTCAAAAACATTTTGTCTCAAAAAAGCTTGGTAAGATAAATTGCATAAGCTGATTGCTCTTCACAGAAATGAACCACCTTAGATACCCTGATTATTTCCTAAGAATTTGTCTTTTATATTACCTAGTTCTATTGATTCTTTGATATAAGAATATAAACATTTGTGGAAAAGTACTCAGAGGTGAACTGTCTAGAATTTGGAGCATATGGTAGATCTTACATTACGTTGATGATGATAATGAAGATGATCCCCAGCATCTGGAATCCCAGACCTCTCCCTGTGCTCTGGAGATACGCACCTGGAAAGCAAGGGTTTTCAGATCTCATGCTGCATAACTGCATGACAGATGCTGCCATTACTATATTGCTTGGGTTTATTTGAGTGGAATGGGGAGAGGGCAGGGGAAGGGTTAAAATGAGTAAAAAATGGGCCTGTTACTTCAGATAGCTGCATAAATCTCAAATAGGCCATGGAGTTGCTTGTGTCTTCTTGATCTTATTAGAAAGAATGTGTGTGGGCAGGAAAAGATGAGACTGGGATTTCTTGCAACAGTGCTCTCTGGAGGATCACAAATCTGGTCATTTAAAACTGATTTATTTGGGTTTATTGTACTAGTATTCTACAGTTCCAATTTGTCTTTGCTCCTTTCATATTATTCTTGACCCCTTGATGAAACACCCACGTAAGTCCAGATAGTTCTCTTTAAGAATTCAAGCAAACCTCCTTTATTAATTTAACAATTCTGTTGTTCTTTCTTTTTTTTTTACCTTTTTTGTCAATGTTTATTTTCCTAGAACTTTTTCTCATAATCTTTCCCTTTCAGCTATTGATTTATAATTTCTCCAGAGACATCAATAATGACGGAAGAAATTACGCTGTCACTTTGAAGAGGAATATTTTACATTTTGTTGTGGGTCTCAAAGTACTTTTATAACAAATGGTCTAAGCATTATAGTTTCCCTATGCATCCAGGAAATATTACTATCTTCATTGTACAGATAAAGCAGAGTCAGAAACTGACCTATCCAGGGTAACAGTACAAGCCAGAGAAAACATTCTGAATATTAGCAAAAAATCCAGACAGTTGGTCTCAGAAGCTAGCCAGGAGACCATACTCTTTTAATTTAAATTTCCACATCACTGTGGCAAAACATTGTAGCAGAACCAGTCATTTGTTGCTTTGCTTATGAGAGAAAAGAAAGGGGAAGGGAAGGGAAGGGAAGGGAAGGGAAGGGAAGGGAA